>PVKS010014474.1:0-33751 GCA_004027875.1 Aplodontia rufa | reverse complement strand
TTTCAGTTTCAATATTTCTGCTATTGTGGAAATCTGTAATCCTACATGTTGTTTTTCCTTAAAAATGTTTGTGCTTCTTAAAAGTTTTGTTATCTTATCCTACAAATTCACTTTCCCCCAAAGACATTGGCTCACTAGTATCTGTCAATTCATATGAGGAAAGGTGAGATCCAAACTGTGTAAGTCCCAATTAGCTCAAGATGTGGAGCGCAGATGAACTCCAGGTTGGAGAATGCATACTCCATCACTTCCTCCCTAAAAAAACAACTCCTCAGGAGGTCAGTTATCACCTCTTGCCTCACAGGGAGAAGCTGCATTAGGATCACCCTGTAATTAGACGGTAATTACCCATTTCTAGGCCTCTGGATCAGAAGTATGCACAGACAAAGGTCCACACTGTTGTCCACACTTCTGTTTCTCAGTTTCTTAGAAGTGCTTCAGTATTACCGTTATTTTGTTCCTGAGGTCACCTGGAATTGAGCTCCAAATTGCTGCTGCTATAGGGAGCAGGAATAGTTTGTCCTAAGACAATGCTTTGAGAGACATCAAAGCATAACTCCAACTGTACCCCGTTTGCTTTGTCCTCCTGCAATCCTTCAAGTCTACTTTCTGTCCAAAACCAGTATTACCATCCTCTAATCTACCAGCTCCAGATGGGCAACCCCCTCCCTGTTAAACCAAGAACTGCCTACAGTTTTCTCAACATTCTGGAGTTTTCTCTGTGGTCGTAGGAGGAACCAGCAATTGTGCCAGTTCCATGACCAAGTCATAACACCTTTATTTATTTTCAATATGAAATTTCTCTTATTTTATTAATACACAAGCAAGTCCCAATAATACATAGTTGAATTTATTTTACTTTTATTCACTAAGAGAAAAATAAACTGAAATGAAGCTGAAGAAACCTATGAACTTAAGATAAATGTACCTTCAGCTTAAGAACTATTAACTCCTAAAAGAAGCATAAGAATTAAGAAATAAAAAGATTATGAAAAAAGCTTCAAGAGATCAGAGCCAGTCATTACTTTTTAATTTCTCATTTTAATTTTAGAGGATATTAACTTTGTACGCTTGTTCTCACTTCCCTTTGATCCTCAGAAATGTTATTTATACTACTAATTTTACTTTGTTAAAGTTTAGAACATTAATTTCTATTCTGTAGTTACAAGTCCCAAAGTTCTTTAGTCTTGATTCCATGTTTAAGTTGATTGTTTGGTGTTTTATCATGTCCCTTTTTTTCTTTTTTAGTACTGGGGATTGAACCCAGGGGTGCTCTATCTCTGAGCTGCATCCTCAGACCTTTTTATTTTTTATTTTGAGCTGGGGGGTCTTGCTAAGTGGCCCAGGCTGGCCTCAAACTTGTGATCTTCCTGGCTCAGCTCTCAAATAGCTGGGATTTCAGGCAATGTAGTCGGGTTTTGTTTTGTTTTTGTTTTTATTTTTGTGGTGCTGGGGATTGAACTCAGGGCCTCATGCATGCATGCTAGGCAAGAACTTTATTCATGAACTGTCTCCCCAGTGCTGTAGTAGGTTTTTAACAAAGAGCTCATGGGTACTCTACTGCCTGAGCTCCTTCAAGACTGAGAATATATGTCTGTTGCCTTTAGACGTGAATGACTTCAGAGACATTGTCTCATCATGTTGTGACATTGAATGATGCTGAGAAGAATTTTGCTTCTTAAGTGCTTGAAATATTTTTCTTTATCCTTGGAGTTTGATAACTTAACCAAGGTACATATAGGTATTGATCTTCCTGTACCACTTTTTTTCTTGAAATATGCTGTACCCTTCAATGCTGTGGAATTAGTTCTTCATTCCATGGAACTTTCCTACTATTTATCTTTGAATGTTCTTTCCATTGCATTCATTGCCATCTCTACCTCAAGGACATTAAATAGCCTTGTAATAAACATTGCTCTTCTGTACTTATTATTTTCCCCCCGTTCAGGAGTTGGGAGGAGGGACAGTCTCTCCTTCCTTTTTCCCTTTCTTTTTCTCTCTCTGGGAGACATTAGTAAATTAATTCAAGAAACATCTTTATTTTTTCTAAAGATAGAGAGGGACAGTGAGAGAGAGAGAGAGAGAGAGAGAGATGAAGAATTGATTTTATTTAACTTTTCATGGGACTTTGGTTGCTCTGATAATCAGTTGTTGTACGTGGTGCTGGGGTTTGCATCCTTGTCCTCATGCATGCCAGGCAAGCACTGTACCACTGAGCCACCACTCCAGCCCCAAGAAGCATCTTTATTAAATTAAAATCAATCGGTCAACATTTCTTGACAACCTACTGTCTACAATGCAACTTACTAAGTTACAAGATTTAGCCCTTGTTCTGTGTCAATCTTTAAATTGAGCCCCAAGGACTGAGATGAATCATACTTGGTCCCCATTTCCAGTCCTTGAGGCATAATGGGATGACACACACATCGTCAGAAGATAAAATAGAATTCAGAGAAGCAAGTAGTCCAAGAGGAAAGTGAGGCTCATAATCAAAGAAGGAAATCGACACAGATACGTAGCATCAGAGATGTGGCGAGGATACATGACCAACAGCAGAAATCAAATTGAGATGTTAGTATCTTCAGGATGCTGAGATCAGGCTAAGGGTGTGCAAGATGGTTTGGGGAAAAGTTGAAATAAGGTGATGGTGCTAGCTGTGTGACTCTGAGGCAGATAGGCCACTTTGCAGGTACTTAGACTAAACTGTAGGTTTGGATCTCCTTAGGCCCTTCCTTTGTCCTCCATCCACATCCCTGTTGGGCTGCATTTCCTGTTCCTAAGCTTTTCTTATCCTCCATCAGCTGCTTGTCCTTGCAGCAGGTCTTGATTTTATCTCCAAGTCTGTCAGTTCAGGCAGCCCTGAAGGTACTTCCTTACATCTCCTTGCAAGAGAATGTCTGCTCTGCTTTCAGGTTAAGGAATGGAACAAACAAAATATTTTCTTTGCACACTGCCTCCTAAAGACAGTATGTCAGAGAAGGTCCTGGGTAATAGGAGAGGCTGGAGCCAGGAGAGAAAATGACAAAGGCACCAAGAAGTCTTGGGATCACATCGCCCTTCCATGCTTTGTTCTACAGTTTTCCTGGGTTCCGCACTCCTGCCCTGGGTAGGACTCAGCTTGACCCATCTTCTCTCCAGGGATGAAAGAGGCTGGGCTGTTGGGGAGAAATGAGAGCAGATTGGAGGAAAGTGCAGGTACAGCAGCGGACTCTGCTGTGTAGTAGCAAGGGAGAGAAGCCTGGCTCCAACCAGCTTCATCTGTCAGGGCCTTACCTGCAAAGAGTAGAAAACCACTCTGGCTGGCTAAATCACCAAAAAAATTCCTGAAGGGTATTGGTAGCTTACAAAATCTCTGGGACCAGGGAATCTAGGCCACATGACTGGGCTCTACTTGCAAAAGAAGCTGGAAAGCAAGCTTCCTTAGTGGGTAACTCCTCAAACATAGGAAGGTTCTGAGCGGCCGACATAACAACGTCCATCATACCAGCTAGAATAAATATGGACTTTACTTGTCCACTAAATTGGGAATTTGAAGAAAAAGGATTGGCTTCTGAAATAGCTGATCTGAGTCCTAAAAACATGGTGTACTCTAGGCCCTGTACCTACTGTGACTAAAACGAAGTCAGTCGTGGCTCTTTCCACCTGAGTTGGACTCTAACAAATCTTTATTCACAGTCTTGATACTGTCCTTACAGCTCATAATCCCAGGCAACAGGAGCCTCCAATGCTCTCTCTCCCATTGTGTATATTCTTGACAAGTCTCTTGGCTCACTTGTAGAAGATTCACCATGTTCAGGAAGTGGAGATTTTCTCATCAGACTGTGTCAAGTGCCCACTCTGTGTGGTCAACAGCCTCACTAGAGTCACATGGAGTCAGGCTGGGGTTCTCCTAAAAAGAAGAGGTCTAGGGCACACAGAAAAGCAACAAGGTCTACTCTAGCACTTCAGAGAAGGTAGTGGAGGTAGAGAAGAGGTTCACCACCATAAACGATCTATCCTTATGAGGAACTGGCTTATCAGGAATGAACAACTATGACCTTCACTTACGTTTGCCTCTGAGCACCATCTTGGAAGCTGCAAATCACTTCCTGGTAGAAGGACTAGAAAGTGGATTTATTTGTTCAAGTACTAAGGAGGCAGAAAAAGTTAGGCAGTTCAGTGTAGGCAGAACAATGTGAGTTGATAAGGAGAAAATTAACTGATGGTCATCTTTCCTGAGAAGGCAAAGACATCCCCCAATGCTAATGAGGGTCTGACAAGACAGGCCCAGATGCAGACACTCCCACATTCTTTCTATTGGAGCTTAAGGCATGGATCAAAGAGCCTAAGGCATGGATCAAAGACTGGACCAGAATTCCCCGCACCTGTGTCCTAGGTACTGGGGCAGGGAAGCAGTGACCAATCCAGGAGAGGACGTCATATAAAGAGGGCAAAGCTCACTGCCTCATCGGCTCTGTTCCCTTCCCCAACTCTGGGGGAAGTCTGCTTTTTTCCCTGGGCTTACTTTCTATAATAAAATCCATCTACTATGCTTGCCTCAGTGTCCCTTGGTTTCATTCTTCGACTCCAAGAGGACACAGACCCGACATCCACATCACCGGCATCACTATCAGTAACTAGGTACAAAGCTATAGAACTATAGATCCCAGATTTTTACTGGTAGACTTAGAATTTTAAGAATTCGGAACCATTGAAACTTAGATGCTAAAGGTTTTAGTATTTTAGACTCTGAATCTAAAAAATCTGTAAATTCATGGAATTTTGGATTTTTGCTTCCTTTCCCCTGTGATCATTTTATCTAAATCTTAGAACTTCACATTTTTAAACCATAGACCTCAAACCTCAGAATTTTAATATCTTATAATCTGAGAATGGTTTAAGATAATAGAATATTAGGATATTTTAACATTATTATCAAAATATTGCCTTGGAATCACGAATATTTAGAATTAGAGAAGCTAGAGCTCCGACTCCTGCTCCCTTGACCTGTCGGGGCCTTAAAGTTAGGAAAGAAATTAATTTGGTACTTCGGAATTTATAAGGAGGCACTAGGGCGGGTGGTGAATTTAGGGTCTCAGAGATGAGTTTCCATTCTGAGTGTCCTCCCGTGAACCTGAACTGCCCTCTGCCCAGTTGCCTCACACTGTTCCCCACAGCCTAGAACATGCGTGGGCAACAACCCCAGTCCGTGCCACTCAACCTCCTCAGGGCTATTTCTCCTCCTTGGGGGACTGGTATGCCCATGTCTTCCCTGGTGACCACTTACATGGTTAGGGTCCAAAACTGGGCAGATGAATCAATAGGTGAGAGCAATAACCCCTTTTCCCAGGGTCCTCTGAGACAATAAATTCACCTCTGAATATTGACCCACTGGCAACTGAAATGGAGGGGATCCCAGCCAGAGGAGAGGTCCCCAGTAGGAGAGAAATGGCAGTGAAATCTCACCAGACTCTTACCAACACACCGTAGAGCAACTGCTGGCTTGGCCTGGGCCCTAGTGTTCAGTCTCACCCAAAGGCTTCCTTCATATTGCTCAGGTCTGATGGCCACCTCTCCATCATGAACATTACTTAAGCAGTTCAGAGATAGGAAAATTCCCTGACACTGGAGATTATCTAAAACAATCTACTGAAAAGAAAAGGTAACACAAAATAGTAGCTAGTCCTTCCATTTTTCTGGTAGTCACTATTTTTTTAAGCAGCTATTTTCATAATTATATCTCTACATTTATATATAATATATATATATATGTTTAGTTATATTTGACATATAAGTAGGATTGAGACAGCTTTAGAAGACAAGGTGAAATAGGACAAAACATAACAAAAAATAATTTAGAGGGAGGGAGAAGAGAAATAGATATTTTTAGGCACTTGAAAAAAAGGTGCAAAAGACGAGAAAGAGGTTCCGAGTTCCTGTCAGCCAAGGCAAAAAAAAAAAAAAAATCCAGCTGGGTATGAAGCATTTCATTACCTGGCGAAAGAAGAGACAACAGTTTACTTTTAGATAAAACTCTTTTCTTCCACTTCATTTAAGGAGGAAGTTATAGGGCGATGCTGAGTAATGCAATGGACACTGCGTTCAACTTGTGGCTCTGCACAGTATTATGAAAAGCCAGGGCTCACTGAGTACTTGCTGTGCGCTTGTTTGTGTTAGAATTGCAAATCCTTGGGCCCCACTCAAGACCTACTGAATAAAAAAAAAAAAATGAGAATGGGGCCCTTAGTATGATTTCCAAGCATAGTGACGTTTGAGAAGCGCTGGTGTAGAGGGCTGACTGGAGATGAGGCAAGAGAAGGGGCAGCTTGGTATTCCCTGTCACCATGAATCACCCTCCAGGTCCTTGGATCATTTGAGGACAATTGATCCTTGACTTTGTTTTTACTTACTGGGTATGAGTCTGCCATCTGTTCTTCCTAAAAGGTTAAGCTAGGGATACTTAATGAACAGAGACAGTGTAATGGAAATTGAATGGACCTCAGCCAGGACAACTGGGCTGTAGCTCCAGTTTTGTTTCTGTTTTCATTTATTCTGAGTCCTTAGGAAATGCTCTTTGGACATGAGTATATATCCATGCAATGTAGGATCTCATGAGATGATTGTTTAGAGAGAGGGCAGGAACTAATGTTGAGTGACACTATGTGCTAAGGGCTGAACCATTCATTAAGCTACTGGGTACCAGGCCCTATGAAAGGTGTCAGGATACAGATGAAAAAGAGGCCCAGTGCCTACCCTCGGATGACTTCACTCTTCTAATGAAGAACACAAAATAATGACCACAAAGTAATTATGATTCAGCGCCATAGGGCAATGGTTGGAAACCTTTTTGTTAGTTGGAAACTGGTTTTCTTTTACTAGCGTAACAACTAGAAAAAACTTTTAAATACTTTTCATGATAGTAACATAAATAATGAAGCTCATACTACCAAAAGTCACTTCCGTGTTTGCTGAAAAATTAAAAACTTGAATGATAGACTTAAAAAAGGTTTGGATAAATGGGGAGATGTATAAAAAAGGGGTAGGAGTAGCATAATACAATTCCCCCAGAATTAATTGGACGTATATATACATTACTAAGGATTGAACCCAGGGTTATTTAACCACTGAGCCACATCCCCAGCCAATGTTTTTTTTAGACAGGGTCAAGGCCTTGTGAAATTGCTGAGGCTGACTTTGAACTTGCAATCCTCCTGCCTCAGTCTCCCAAGCTGCTGGGATTACAGGCACGTGTTACCATGCCCAGCTATAGCTATATTTTTGAGGGAGTTTATAAGTTCAAAGGTAAATAGAAGAATAAAGACAAACAATTAGCTAAGTCAACTTTGAAAACCATGAAAGGATGGAAAGGGCTTCTTGTATCCATAATAAAAAAGCCATACTCAAAAGTTGTAACAATAAAAAAAATATAGCTCTGGCATAGAGATAGACAAATTAATAACAGAACAAAGTAAGTAGTTCAGAAGTAGATAAGAAATATAGGAATTTGATATTGATAAAGATGGCACAATACAATGATGAGGAAGATGTTTTTAAATGATGGATTTGAGAAAAAAATGCTGTCCAATATGAAAAAAAAAGTAAAAAAGAAAAGAAAAAAGAAAGAGGAATTCCTTCCTTACTGCCATAAGCAGAGAGAAATTCTCTATGGATTCAAGCTATAAATGGGAACGATCAAACTGGGAAGCTAATGGAAGAAAATGTTAGAGAATACCTTTATGATATATGTGGAAGGAAAAGCTAAAACCTTACAGATCATAATGTAAAAAATGTGATGGATTTGATCATATCAAATTAAGGATTTATACTCAATGAAGGTCTGATTACAACATTTAAAGCTGAAAAGGAATAGACATCCAGAGGTCCTGCAAAGTAATAAAATCAGGCGATCCAAAGAAAACGATCCAGGTTTCTCAATGAGCATCTCACACAAGGTGACATACTAGTACTAACTAGTAGAGGGAAAAGAAGTTTATATTCATTAGTAATCAGAGAGATGCAAATTAAACAGAATGAGGTAGCTTTTTATCCTGATAAGAAAAAAAATTAGAAAGTTGGATATACCAAATTTTGGTGAGGATGTGAAAAGATG
Source organism: Aplodontia rufa (assembly GCA_004027875.1). Taxonomy (NCBI): domain Eukaryota; kingdom Metazoa; phylum Chordata; class Mammalia; order Rodentia; family Aplodontiidae; genus Aplodontia; species Aplodontia rufa. The sequence continues at coordinate 25,662 of PVKS010014474.1, read as the reverse complement.
GGAACCATATAGTCCATTACTTCCAGGAAACAATCTAAAGCACCGCTTCTTTATTTTCAGTAATTATGTTCTGTAAAGTTACTGCAAACACAGAATTAGTGAATACTGAAAAGTAGTTCTAGGGGAAACATAGTGTTAGTTTCCTGCAAGCCTATAGTTTCAACATTATTGCCAATCAAATAATACGTAGCCTTGTTTTACATGCATTTCTGCTTAAAAACTCCTTATTTAACAAATATTATTGATTCACTGGCATTGAACTAACAGCCGACAGCACTAAAACTCAGGCCTGACCAAAGCTCAGCTAACACACATATTTTCTCCATAAGGCACATCATGGCCTCTGGCACTTTGGCACTATGCTTGGGGGCATTTTAAACATGAAATCACAAAAAGAGAATACAAAAAAGAAAAAAAGAAAAAGAAAAATGTGACTCTAAACAGACCCCTGAAAGGACTGAAGCACAAGGGCAGAGAGGGCCATCTTCTTGCATCTCAGCCGGGAAACTGCTCGTAGGGTGACTCAGTTTGTTTGAAAATGGCCCTGAAAGCTTCCTGAGTGTTGGTATTAGGTAAGGGAGAAGGCAAATTTGCAAAACGGACTCTGCAAATAATGAGGATGGGCTGTATTTAGCCCAAGGTTATGTGTACCCTACGGCTAATCTATTTCACTCCTTGGTATTTTCTCCAGGGCAAATCCTCCATGGGTCCATGAAGGGACATACACAAGGTCATTCATTAAGATCTAGTGGTGGTGAAGAGAGGCAATTTTGGTGTCCTTCATTATTAGAAAAAAGTAAAATGTGATGAAATCATCCAGCGGACTGTGCATCAGTTGGAACCACTAAAACTAGACATATAAAAATAGTAACATAGATCTGAAAAAATAGAACTGGGTAGAAAAAGGTTAGAAATAACTTGAGTTATGACATCTTTTTATGTAAATTAAAAGTGCACACATATATACAAAACAACACTCCATATTTTACAAAGATACAGTTTTATCTATGGCTGTGTTTCCAGTGCCTTGGAATGCTTTGGCAGGAAAGAAGATTGAAAAAGGAAAGTAAATGGAAGGAGCAAGGGGCCAGCAGACGCTGAAGAGTGCACTGTGCCCTGAGCTCTGCTCTCCTGAGGTCTGAAACAGAAGAAACCACCATGGGAGAGTAACAAGTGCCAGGGGCACACAGGACTTCTCACCGGGAGGAGCCAGGACACGCTGCCTGAAGGAGAGGAAGAGGAAGAGGGCTTCCAGAAGAGGAGAGTTTGTTATTGGCGACCATGAGAACTTGGTGTGTTTGAGAATCTGGAAGGAGGTCCTAACTGCCATGTGAAAAGCCATGGGGAGACTTGAGGTCAAAGAGATCACAGTACCAGAGAGCCCCTAAGTCATGTGGCAGGTGATCAGAGACAAGATCTGAATGTCAGGAAGCCCACTGTGACCTTTGTTTGGCAAACCATGGGCCCAGGGCAGAGGCCAGTGGAGAGACTACTGGGCTCACCCAGGAGGGGGAAGGGGTGACGCCTGCCCAGTGGTTGGGGATGGAGAGGCAATGGGATAGAGAGGAGAAGTAGAGACAGGAGACTGCCAGTCGGCCCTCACACACTCTGCCTGAGCGCCACTGGCAGGTCTCTCCCCCAAGTGCACAAGGCTTCAGGTGCCTGCTCACTTGCCTTTCTTTTCAAGGCAAACTGCTCCAGTAATTCTTTGTAGGATATTTATTTATTTCACTAACAAATAAAGACTGTCTATATTTATTGTTTACAACATGATGCTTTGAAATGAGTATACATTGTGGAATGACTAAATGAAGTTGATTAACATTTACATTACCCCTCTCTCTCTTCTTTTTTTTTTTTTTTTGCTCTGAGAATACTTAAAATTTACTCTCTCGATTTTCAGGTACACCAACATGTGAGTATTAATTATTGTCATCATAATGCAAATATAGCTCTTGAACTTACTTCTCATGACTAAAAATATGCATCTTTTGACTTATTTCTTTCTGAAAATCCTCTCATCCCTTTCTCTATTCTTGTTTTTTAGAGGGACAGTAAGAGAGAGAGAGAGAGAGAATCAATTTTATTTACTTTTCCATGTGGCTTTTGTTACTCTGACACTTCGTTGTGTATGTGGAGCTGGAGTTCAAACCTGCATACTCGCACAGGCCAGGCAAGTGCCATAACCACTGAGCAATCGCACCAGCCCCCTTTCTCTGTTCTTAAGTGTCAGTGTTAAAGGATTCTATTACATTCTATCCCTCTCCCTTTGACCATCACTTGTTGGTACAGAGGTGGGCATCAGAAAAAGGGGAAGTCAATTCCTAGTTAATGACCTTACCTGTGGCCTGATTTCAAACCACTCAAAATTTTATAAAAACTATAAAAAAATATGATATAAAATTTACCATTTGACCACTTTCACAGATCAGTGGCATTAAGAACATTCACAGTGTTGCCCAACCATTACCACTATCCACCTACAGAACTTTTTCATTATCCCAAACAGAACCTCTGTACCCATAAAAAAGAAACTTTCCATTATTCCCACCTCCAAATTTTGAAAACTATTGTTCTACTTTCTGTCTTTATGAAGTGACTATTCTGGGTGCTTATATAAGTGAAAATATGCCTGGCTTATTTCGTTTGGCATAAGGTCTTTCAAGTTCATCTATACTATAGCAAGTATAAGAATTTCATTCCTGTTTATGGAATAATATTCCATGGTATGTGTTTTAGTTAGCTTTGAACTGCTGTGACCAAAACACCTGACAAGAACAATTTGAGAGGAGGAAAACTTTATTTGGGGCTCATGGTTTCAGAGGTCTCAGTCCCCAGATGGCCTACTCCATAGCCTTGGGCTCAAGGTGAGGCAGAACATTTTGGCAGAAGGGCATGGAGAAGGGAAGCAGTTCAGGGCACAGGGATCATGAAAGAGAGAGCTCCACTCACCAGGGATGAAATATAAACACTAAAGGCATGCCCCCAGGGACCCATCTCCTCCAGCCACACCCTACCCATCTACAGTTACCGCCCAGGTAATGTTCACCAGGGAAATAATGCACTGATTAGGCTAAAGCCACCATAACCTGATCGTTGCACCTGGAAACGGCTTGCATTGTCTTACACATGAACTTTTGGGGGACACTTGATATCTACACCTTAATGGTATGTATATATCACATTTTATGCCTTCATTCATCTGCAGATGGACATTTAGGTTGTTTCCACCTCTTAACTATTGTGACTAATGCTGAAATGAACTTAGCTAAATAAGTATCTCTTCAGGACCCTGTTTTCAATTATCTTGGGATATATACCCAGCAGTGGAATTGCTAGATCGTATGGTAATTGTGTTTAATTTTTTGAGGAACAGTCCTATTGTCTTTCATAATAATTGTACCATTTTATATTTCCACCAACAGTGCCCAAGGGTTCCAATTTCTCCACGTGCTTGCAAGCACTTATAGTAATGGATGTGTGGTGGTGTCTCATTGTGGTTTTGATTTACATTTCTCTAATGAGTAGTGATGCTGAGCATCTTTTCTTGTGCTTTAATTAGCCTTTTGTGTATCTTCTCTAGAGAAATATCTATTTAAGTCCTTTCTCATTTTTAAATTGGGCTATTTGTATTTTGTTATATATTCTGAATATTAACTCTTCATGAGATATGTGATTGGCAAACATTTTTTTCCGTTCTGTGGATGCCTTTTTGCCTTCTGATTATGTTCTTCTCTCTCTCTTTTAAAAAGAGGGACAGTGAGAGAAAGAGAGAATTAGTTTTTATTTAGTTTTTCATGTGACTTGTTGCTCCAACATTTCATTGTGTACGTGGTGCTGGGGTTTGAACCCGAGTACTTGCGCATGTCAAGCAAGCACTGTAACCGCTGAGCCACCGCTCCAGGCACAAAAGTTGAAATTATTTTTACACGAGAAATGCAGATACTGTGCCAATTAGCATATGTCACTACAGATGAAAATATTGTTGGCTTTCATTGCTATTATTTCACATCTACTTGTAATACATGTTTAGGCAGAGCCACAAGAAAATAGTGAATAAGGATAGAACTAGCTGGGGATTCCATGTCACTGCGATTTACTCTCCTTGTGATTAACTCTTTGTTCAATCTATAAGAGGAACTGGAGATGAAAGGATGTCGAGATTCAGAGACACAGCAAACCAGTTTCACCTGAAACTAAAATTGATACCAGAAGAGAAGTCCTGAACAAAGGAGTTCAAAACAGAACTTCTACAGTAAAATGGAGATAATTTTGGAGTTGTTTATTGGGAAGTAGTGGAGTAGAGAGAGAGAGAGAGAAAGAGAAAAATTCCTCTCCTCATCCTGAAGTTAAATTCTAACAGCTCATGGAACTCAGGGACAAGGCAGTTCACTACTGTCTCCTTTAGAACTTGAGGATCATGACCCCACAGAGTTCAAGACATCAATTTCAAGGAGGAATAAGCATAATGTAGAATGAATAAGATTTAGGCAGAAGAACAGGAGTCCCAATCCCAGGTTGGTAAACAAAGAAACTCAGAGCCTTTATATCGCTCTGCTTCACAAAGCCCATTCTGACTGTGGCAGGATCTCTAAGACCACTGAAAGATGAGTTCAGAAGCAAGTCATATCCTTCGTTGAATTGCATCATTATTCAAGTTCCCATTCCATTGGGGTTTTTTTTTTTTTTAAGAGAGAGAAAGAGAGAATCAATTTTATTTAGTTTTTCTTATGGCTTTTGTTGTTCCTATACTTCTCTATGTCCGTGGTGCTGGGGTTCAAATCAGGGTCCTTGTGCATGCCAGGGAAGCGTCATAACCACTGAGTCACCGCTCCAGGTCCTCCATTGGGTTTTATGCAGTAAGAAAATGGTTAAAATTCATACCTTGATTGGCAAACACTGGAACGCTAGGAATCAGAATGAGACTTATCTGTGCAGAGCAAAAGATGAGGACATCTGTCACCTGAGTCTCCCACCTCCCCACCAAATACTTTCCATCGATCTATATTTCCCTGGTTGGACAAACCTGGCAGGTATTTAAGAGGAAATTTAGCACAGGAGAAGGTGCCTGAGCTGATCACTAAGGCCAAAAAGAGGAACACCTAGGACTATATTTTGAGAGAAAATGCTGGTCGTGGGAACAGTAAGCACCGATAAGGAGCAATTAATTCTCTACTTAGCCACCCAGTGTCATGGATAGAGAAACTGCTATGTGCTTAGAATTAAAACACTGTGATTTTTAAATTTTTTAAAATTTTTTGTCCAAACAGGTGTGCTAAGGGACACTCTTTCCTCAGCATAAGCTGGGTGGAGAGCTTGCTCTTCTTTTTAGATACCAAGAGGGTCTAAATAGCAGAGGTAAGCCTCCTGTGGGATGGCACTGAAATATTTTTGGTGGCAGTGAATTTTTAGGCAGTTAGGATTGATGTAGTAGTTTCAGTTTTTCCTTTGAGGGAAGTTTGTAAGCAGTTACTTCTGCAAAAAGGACAATTGTGATTTACATCTATGTGCCAGAGATGCTAGCTCGGGACATTGAGAAATATTGAAGGAAGAGATTCAACTGAAAGGACTGAATTTGTTGCCAAATACTTGGAGCCTCTGAGAATGAGCATTTTTTGATTTGATGATAGTATGACCTCAATCGTATTTACAGATTGTGAAATTTAGGACTTACAGCTTAAAAATGTGTTGACTATGAATTAAGGAAAATAATAAAGGAATACCTAGGACATACTGTGAGAATCATTATTCTATCCCACTGCATGAATTTTCCACTTTGCTCTCTACTGCTGTGTTTATGAGAGAAGATGGATATTTTTGAGTCAGGACTCCCAGTGTTCTTTGGCTCCTCTCCAGGAGCCATTTTGGTGTCTAGATAAGAGGGTTGAGAACAGGGGTGAGGATGCGTAGGCCACATTGCCCATGATGTGGAAGTCAAGGGTCAGGTCGGCCCTGTAGGCCACATAGGCCACGGCAATGGACCAGTAGTAGGTGCCCACCACCAGGAGGTGGACGCTACAGGTGGAGAAGACTTTTGAACATCCTTCTCGGGAGCTGATATGAAACACCGAGGCTGGGATGTGATCATAGGACAGAAGCATCAGCAGAAGGGGGAAGAAGGAGACACCATGGTAATGCGGAAGCCCATGAGGGTCTGGGGAGTGGTGGCCCAGCAGGAGGCCTGGACCAGAGCAAAGCACTCACAGCAGCAATGATAGATGTAGACAGTGCTGTCGAAAGCCATCTGGGAGGTCTGGCCAGTGCTGGGCTGGGCAGGAGGGCAGTGAGCCAGATGCTGGTGGCTAGAACAGCATTGGTCTGTGGGGTCATGTGGACCGGGTAGTGCCGTGGGCAGCAGACAGCCATTTAGAGGTCCTAGGCCATGACCTCCAGGAGGAAGGCTTCTGAACAGATGAGGCCACGGAACAGTTGCTTCTGCAGTAAGCAGGCAGGGAAGCTGAGGAAGTGGTCCCCAAGCAGGAAGATGGACAGCATCTTGGGGACAGTTGTTGTAAGAGAATGTTCAGGGGCTGAGAGGTTAACTAGGGGGAAGTACATGAGCCTGTGGAAGCCAACTCTGCCACCATGGCCACTAGATCAGGGCATTACCCACTAGGATAAGTAGGTAGAGGAGAAGAAAGATAAAGAAGATAGGAAGGAAGAGGGGTTTTTGCAAGAGAGGGAATGCCCTCAAGGTAGAAGATGACTGAGGAGTCCCCCAGTCCATTACAGGCTGTGGTCTCCATGGTGGGTTAATGCCAGATGCGCAGGGAGTGAGTAGTGGGAGCATCTGGGAACCAGGCTCATGTGGAAACAGAGCAATCAGAGGTTCTGGCATGGGAATTAAAGAATAATTACTCTACAATTAATGTAAGTATGTTTATTGACAAATAATTATAGAAGATTAAGTGATCTGTCCTATCCCTAAATTCTTCATCCTATCCCAAAATTCCCTCTTTCCTGTTTAAATTAAGTGAAGAAAAGTACCAACAATGTACAAACCATGTTTTATTTGCTGGGCATGTAGTAGACAATTTGAACAAGATGGAGAGGGTTTCTAACCTCACGGGGCCTGAAACTCTAGTAGTAAAGAAATACATCAAACAATGAATCACATAATTATTTAATTGCAATTGTGTTAAGTGCTATGGAAGAACTTGTGTTCTTTTCCGTGTCCCATATGACCCTTTGGGGGATATTAGATCTCTTAAGCCAGGATCCTAATTTCCTTTCTCTTCTGGCGTTGCTTCAAGGTTTTTTTTAAAAAATGACATCTTTGTCACCATGTGGCTAGGGGAAGCTGATTTTCTACAACATGCTGCCTTCCCACTGTGATTACTAACCAGGGACTGGCTCCCTTCTCTTTCATTTGCTTGGTGTGGTTCTGCTATCAGGGTCTTGTGTCGGGGCGTTGGGCTCCTATCACTGTAACAGTGAAGGAAGTGACCCTGAAGGTGCTCCAGTCAGGAAGAATTATTCCTGACTGGGGTCCTGATATTGGCCTCTCTCACAATTCTGCATCAACAGAGAATCCAGAAGTCTCTGCAGTGCAACCGAATGTCCCTCCCTGTGCCTGCTGCAGCCAGCAGGAGCACATGCTTGACCACTGCCTGCACCCTACCCAGCAGGCACCCTAGTGCCTGGTCAGAGAGGTCATGGTGTCCTGCCAGAACCCTCGAGAGGCATTGCTGACAGAGGTGAGCTGGAGATGTGCTTGCAGTAGCTCTCCTAGACAAAAGAATCCCTCCCAGAGGATCAGATGTAAGTACTTTAACTTGCAGACCTAGGGATTTTGAGCTAAAGGGAAATACTGATTTATTCTCTATTTTAGGTTTGTTCCTTGGATGAAGTGACCCTGGGGCAAATCCATGTTAACATTTGTATTATTGCCTCCTTATTCCTGATGATTCCATATGTAGCTTTCCTTATTTTTCTTAGAGTCACTTTTTTTTATAAAGAGAGAGAGGGAGGGATGAGGGAGAGAAAGAGAGAGGGAGGAAATTGATTTTATTTATATTTTCATCTGGCCTTTGTTTCTCCAACATGTAGTTATGTATGTGGTGCTAGGGTTTGAACCCAGGTCCTTGGACAGGACAGGCATGTGCTCCAACTGCTGAGCCATGGCTCCAGCCCTTTAGGGTCACTTCTAATGTTCCATTCTTCCAACAATATAAAAATTTGAAATACTTAAAAATTTTAAAACCATCACTCACAGGCCAGAGACTATGTGCCTAGGGAGCAGGGACTTTCCCAGGTGCCACAGCTGCTGACTGTACAACCAGGAGCTATGTCAGTCAGGTTTTCCATTCCCAGGACAGTGCTCTTTCTTCTGTACACTTCCCCTGAGGAATCCAGAAGTTCATGTTTGCAAGGGGAAAATATTAGGACAATGATTTCCATTGACAGCATCAGACAACACTGAATTTTGAAATTTTCTCTGGGTTTCTCTATGCAACATACTAAATTGGTTTCTGACAATGTCAATGCTTGCTGGAAGAAATGTCCTAGAACCTGGCAAAAGAATGAGCCTGCTTTGTCCTAAACTAAGAGAACTGTCCCCCAGTTAGACCCCAATCCCACAGATTCAGTAGGGAGAGTCTTCATACCCAAGGGGATACAAACTGTACCACTCCGGACATTGCTGCATTCAGAGAGAAAGCCATGACTCTTCTTTCCAGGTTAGGCTGAGTTGGGGCATTGGAGGACAGAAACTAAGAAGGTCAAAGCTAAAGGGACCTTAGGAGGCCACCAAGTCTAGCTGACCTTCCTTCTCTCTCCTTTGTCCACTGTTTTTCAGATGGAAACACTGATGCTGAGATCCTGGTGGGGAGGTGGACTGTGGATTTTCATTGCTGGACTATCCAGCAGACAGCCCAGGTTTCGGTCACCAGCAAAGTGGCGTCATCAAAACCACTTTTTGAAAAAATTTAACATTTAATACTTCAATGTATAATCAACTACTCCATCATAGGAAATATTAGGATGTGCCTGGACTTTCTTACACTTATTTTATAGTTCAAGGTTGTATTCTGATTTTTTATGCTACCTATAAGTAATGCAGTCCTGTGCTTAGGGCCAAAAGGACACTGTATCTCAGGGCACATCTTGCCTGTTGGGATTGTCTATAAGCCAGGTCCTGGGGAAGAGGACAGAAAAACCAGTCACCTAAATGCCTAACCTGGACTTTTGTGAGCCACTCCTCAAACCACACAATCGTGACAAGGAAGGGTTATGTGGCTTCAACAAATGAAGAAACCAAGGGTCAGAGAAGGACAGGCCCTCATCCAAGGCCACAGCTGATGAGGGACAAGAGTAGGGGTTGTTTCTACAGCCAGCCTGCTGCAAAAGGCTGAACCCCTCCTGACAACCAAGAGACCTGGCTCCTGGACCAGCCTAGCTGCTTGCTTGCTGTGACTTTGAGCCCCTGAGTCTGTACAGTGAGGGGTTTGTGGAAAGGATCCCTGAAAGGCTTCCAATTCAATGAACCGTTTTCTGAGTGTCCTTCTGTGTTTGGCAGAGTAGAGCATTCACAGACAGATGCTGCATGGTCCATGCCCCAAAGTGGGAGTGAGAGGGTTCTTCCCTTGTTGCAGGTCCATATTTATTACCTTCATTACACCACATGAACTTTAGTGAGTTCTAACTTTGGAGGTAGAAAGGACTAGAATCCAATCCCTGTTCCTACCTCCGGTTGTGTGACCTTGGACAAATCACTTTGCCCTCTCTGAATTGTTTTCTTCTCTGTGACCTCACAGGGTTTTCTTTATGGAGAGAATGCTTAGACGGTTCTTGCAAAAGCTTGAATTTGTAAGAGTTCAAAGTTTGCTAGCGTGTCCAGTGGTTTCTCTTGTGATCAGACTTGTCTTTCTGTGGGAAGGCCTCAGCCAAAATGGTTTGAATTCCATCTGTGAACACACAGCCTTTCCCTGATATGCAGGGATATCTAGCCCACGGTGTCACAGCTCACATACACACAGCCACTCTGGATCCTGAGTGCCTGTCTTTGTGCACAGCCAATTCATCTTCCTAACCTCTGGCCCAGGTTTGGAGTCTCTGGGCCTTCTGTCTGCATCTTTCCATCTCAACTCTCTCTGCCTATCTCTGGGCACTCCATCCCCAGCAACATGTAACTTTGAACCACAGTGGTATCTTCTGCAGTTCTCCACATAAGGTTGTGGTGAAAGTATCAGGCTGGGGCCCTTAGGGCCCTCCTTTCAGGCAGACCTCTTGGGGTACTTTCCCGAAAGACAATACTGCTCTGGTAGGTACCTACCATACTCTCCATCCCTCAGGGATCACTTCCTGGCATCTCCTGGAGCATTTATGATGTGAGGGTTTAAGATTTATCCCCAGGCTTTGATAATAACGAGATCATTGTTAAGTAGTCCTCCAAGGTGCAGAATTTTACACTAATGGTGCAACTTTTATTTTCATCATCCCATCTGATCCTCGCGATGGCAGAGGAGACAGGAAGTAACATCAGGGTATACAGGGAGTCAAGAGAATGAAAAGGAGGTCCAGGAAGTGAAATAATTCGTCCATTTTAACACTGGTGTCTAGAGGCAGAGCTAATATTCAGACCCAGGGCCGTATTCCCTGCATAGTGCCTCGGTCTCTACAATAGGATTACGACGATTAAGAGGATTGGGCATGGAGCTATTAATTATTAAACATTCTCCTGTATTGATTTTGCTGATTTCTCATTAACTTTTACAATTGCACATAGAAGTACTAATATACGCTCTAGAGAAGTCTCTGGTGCCAGAAATAATTTTTCCTCCCATTACATAGCCACAACCCTGTTTCCTCTCTGTCATCAGCTCTATCAGTTGTACTCTTCTTTGCCTATTGCATCAGCAGCATGGGGAGTCCCAAAAGTTAAGGTGGAAATCCCTACCTCCAGTTCAATGAAATGATTATCCCATTTTAGGGACTAAAATGTGTAACAGAGCAGAATACCAAGTTGAGGAGAAGCAAGCAAATATTTCGGAGCTGGGTTCTTCAGGCTAGTGAGAAGAGGCACTCTTGCTTCTTTCTTCGGTTCCCAGACCTGTGTATTCTGGCCATATATTCTGCTCTATATTTTTGGTTGCTAGTTCTGCTTGTCAGGCTGTGCCCATCCCCTGCCAGGTATTGTCATCCAGCCAGCACCCAAAAGTGACTCTTCAGGAGTGTAGGTTATTCCTCCATTCTTCAACTAGGCTGGCTGCTTCTGAGTGATGGGGCACATTGGAAGGTTAGTGACTCCTGTGAGCATGAGACTTACTGCTTCACCTCTTTTGCTACAAATTGAGTTCCTTTGTCAAAAGCAAGGGCATTTGAGATATCATCATGATGACTGCAGCATTTACTAAATCCTTAGAAGGTGAAACTGGCAGAAGCACTGTGAGCAAGAAAGGCAAATTCACTCCTGGAATAGGTTTCTACTCCAATAAAGACAAACTACTTGCCCCCAGATGATGAAAGAGATTCAGCGTAACTAACCTGCCGCCCACAGGGGTGAGTTTCCTTGAGCAATGGTTCCTATCATGTGCTCGGTGTTGGTCTTCATTGCTGGCATATTGGGTCCTTGTTAGAAGCTAAGCCAGATCAGCCTTGAACCCAAGTACAACCTCCATCCACCCCACTGTAGCCTTCCCCCTCCCCACGAATCTCACAAATCTATTGAGCAAAGAGTGGCTGGGAAGGGCACCAATCGTTGTCTATGGGATGGATCATCTTGTCTACTTGATTTTGCCTACTCTTGCTGATTTTTAGATATTTATGTCCCACGTGACCGTTTACTGAAGGGTATATTTGTACCCATTCTGTGAAATCTCCCACCTCAACTCAGACCTCCTTTTCACCAATTCATTATTCTATCCTCCCTTCTTTTTTCTTGTTCTTTCTTATTTCTTTCCAGCACTGGGATTTACATTCAGGGAGGCTCTACCACTGAGCTACCTTCTCAACCCTTTTTATTTTTTATTTTGAGACAGAGTCCTGCTGAGTTTCTCAGGCTGTCCTCAAACTTGTGTTCCTCCTTTCTCAGTCTTTTGAGACCTGGAATGACAGGCATGCACCACTGTGTCTGACCGCTTCATCAATTCTCTTACCTTGATTTTTTAAGTTCTTGAATAATGCTAGCAAAACCATTGATCATTTCCCATGAAGTGGTCATACCTCTTTCCATTTCACTCTCCAGGTGAGATCAACTTACCTGAGACACAGCCACAAGTTCAGCCCATTGATAGTATTTACTTCCCTGGCAATCCTTCAGGGCTCTCCCAAATGGCATATCAAGGCAGCAGCAGTCCACTATGGGGCAGTCCCAGCATATTTTAAAGAAATATTTGTAGGGGCTGGAGCGGTGGCTCTATGGTTATGGCACTTTCCTGCCATGTGCAAGGACATGAGTTCAAACCCCAGCACCAAGTACTCAATGAAATGCTGGAGCAACAAAAGCCACATAAAAAACTAAATAAAAATTGATTTTCTCTTTCTCTCTCTCTCTCACTGTCCCTAAAAAGGGAGCCGAACCGCGGCCATGACAGTCTGCGTTTAGGGCAAGAAAGATTTCAGGCCTAGATTTCTGTTTCCTGGAGCTCAGATAACCGATTCCAGGAAGGCCACTAGAATAATTAGCATACCCCATGAGTCAAGATTAGGACTGGCCTTTGGCAAACAACTGATCGGGAGCTGACAAGCCAATGCCTAACATTCCAAACCATCTATGTCAATATGTTAAGACCTGGGTACCCTAAGCCAATGGAAACATGCCAAACCATGTATGTTGAAGGATCAGCCAATCGTGTACTTTGCTTTGTTCAAATTTCCCGCTCTACTGTGGGGCTCATAAAAATCCCGCTAAATCGAGACTCAGGGCTCTCAGCCAGTACCTGCTGCGTCAGAGAACGCTGTGAGCCCAAGCTCGAGTTTGCAATAAAGGCCCTCTTGCTTTTGCATCAGAGACGGCTCCCTGGTGGTCTGTGGGGGATTCGTAAACTGGGCTCAACATCCCTCTCTCTTAAAAAAAAAAAAAAAAGAATAGACATATTTGTAATGACAAGTCTGAATTTTTTTCTTCCTAAGGGAATTGATATAGGGAATTTCCCATGAAGTTGTATGATTAGCATGCAACAAGACTGCGTCATTGGATGGAGTCTGTGCCGTCTGCACTTGCAACTTACTAGTGTCTTCATGATCTGCTTGAACCAAATATAGCATTTCTTACTTGCACTTAATGATGGGATATGATGGTACAGGTCCAATCTTATATTTGTTCAAATTAATAACTAATTCATAAGGGACAGCTGGGGGCACATATTCACTTAGTGTTCCCTGGTCAGGCAGTCAGTCTACACCAAGGCCAGGAACTGTTTCTCAAAAGGAGAATGGTCTTCTACCAAACAAAACACAGATTTGTGCTAAAATCCTAGGTGTTAGATGCGCTTGCGCAGCAGAGACCCCTAGTAGCTGAGATAAGAGATTTTATTAGGAAAGGCAGCGAGATGGCTGCTCTCAGGTCCAGAGAGAACAGCACCACATGGTCGGCAGTGAGTGAATTTATTGGCTCTCTGGTGGGAACAGGGCTCTGGTTGGGGGATTTGAAATTGGGCTGTTTAGGGACAAGGGAATTGTTACTGCAGCTGCTCCAAGAAACATTGCCAAAGCTCAGTTTACAATGGGAAGGAATTCCAGCAATGCTTTGGGGAAGTGGGGCTTGCCTCTAGAGGTTGTGCTTTGTGAAAGAGGAATTCGCATTTTCTGGAAAATAAAAGCTTAAGTCTATACATCTAAATATGGCCATCTTTATTGACCATTATCTAACATTCCACCCTTTTCTATTTTATAAGGGAGCAGGGATGAAGGTCCATCTTCTGCAGCTACTTCCTGCTGACCAGGGGTAGTGATTCTAGGACTGAGGTGTCTAGGGATGTTGATCTTCAGGGTGGCTTCTCAAAGGCTGACAACTGGACAGGAACATTTGATTAACCTTCTGGTAGGTGATGTTTTAAATTTGTTTGCTCAAGAGAAGCTGAAAAATACAAGTCAAAAAATTAAAGCAAGGAGGCAAAAAGCAGCCAGGGGGTCCCAGGAGGGGAAGGAGCCAAGTGGCTCTTGGTCCTTGGAGCCATTCTGAGGGAGTAGGCTGTCAATATCTGCTTTTTTCACTTAATTTACTAAGGGTTTGACCATTTTCCTCTACTAGACCAGATTCGTTAGTTAATACCAGCATTCTTCCCTGAGAAAGAGACAGACTCTGCCCTTCTCAGCAGTAAGCAAACCCAAAACCATCTATTTTGGAGGGTAACCCTTCAGTTGGTCATCCTCTCCCTTCCCCCAAACCTAGGACATGGGCACGGGAAATTCTCATTGGATCCAGCCTTGGGTTTGTGCCTCAGGCATCAATAGAAAGAATGTTGCACCTGGCTTAACGGAAGGGAGTGTCTGCATCTGGAACCACCTTGCCAGGCCCTTCTCACTAGTGTTGGGGGATGTCAAATTGATCTTCAAGGAAAAGAACCAGTTTTCCCTTGATTGACTCGAAGATTCTAACTACTCTGACTGCCTAACTTTCCCCCCTGTCTCATTATTTTCCCCTCTAATTAAGGAAACTTTTTTGTGGTAAAAGATGAGGAATTGGGTGATGACCATTCTTTGGCTACTTCAGGCTGAGAGGGGATAAAGAGGAGCAAGTAGTTTGGGTTTCCTTCTAAGAATGTTCAGGTCAATTAAGGGGTCCATGAAAAAGGACGTCAGAAGTGTTCAAGGACGTCTGGAGTGCTCAAGGGTGGTTCCCCTGTCTTCATCACCATCAGGAGTTCAACAGATTTTAACTTGGAATGAATCAGCTGAACTAAGATAATTAATGTCAGAATGAAAATTAACATTGAATCTAAGAAAGGGAGAACCAGATCTGTTGTTTGGCTCCTCAAAGATAAACATGCATTGTAATTGAGAGTCTACAGAAAAAGGCATCTAACACAATAAACTAAGTAGCAGTAGCTAGGGTCTCAAATGAGAGAGTATAAGGATTAGGCATCATAGAGTGGAGGAGAATGTCTATTTTATTAGTTACCTTAAGGCCTTGGAGTAGGTGCCATATTTCCACCTCTGGCATGAAAGGACAGGGGGATCCTTTAGGGCTATTTTAATTGAATTGCACTTTTTGTTTGTCCAATTCTGCTTTTAGTGGCTCATATTTCGAGGTTTATGTAAAAAATCAGAAAATCAGAAGCCACGGGTGTAAATTCAGGCATGGGTGTTATTTATTGGGATTTGCTTCTCCGAGGCCAAATTCACCTGTGTTGTCATAATGAGGGTGGGCAGGGGAAGTGACAGGTGGGCAGAGGAAATGGCATGCAGGGAAAATGGTGCTGGACCTTGGCTGGGCAGCTGCTTTCATAAATTGCGGAAAGGAAAGAAGTTGATGGGGATGACCTATCAGAGATTGGCTGGTGGACCCATCAATCATCAAGTGTTTGAGAGACACCATTGGAGCTTGTCTGCCAGTGTCTTGATTGGTTGTTCCTTTTGAGGGCAAGCTGCCTTGTGCCCCACCCCCCAGCCAGCCGCTGTGGCTGGTGTGGTGCTGCCACCTGAGGGCAAGGGACGCTTGATGCCCTGTCCCCAATTGCCATCGACCTAACATCCTGACCTTTTTGGTGACATAAGGCGTAGATTTCCATCTGGCTATTCCTGCTATTTATGGGGCGCTATGAGGAGGGGAAGGTTCGGGTGTTGGCTTGGTGGGGATGTGGCTGTAAGGGTGCAAGAGCCTTTGGTTGTATGTTACTTCAATGACCTCGTGTATGCTGTTTCAGGCAAACCTGAGGAGACAGGGAGCAGTCATTAGAAGGAGTCTTATCACTAATATGGGAGTAAGGATGGGGGTCAGCCAGGTGACAGGAGTGGAGTTTAGCCATCCTGGCCAAGGGTCATTTGATTGTTGCTGCTTAAGCCTCTCATTCAGATGTCTGAGAGTTCTGATGTTCTTCTCCATCCACCCAGTTTCACTGATGTAGCAGCCTTTGTTCACCATCAGGAGATCTAGTGTTTAGAGGTTCTGTAAGGAAACTTGGGTGACAGATGTTATTTGTCTTTGTAGGGAGGCCAGGGAGCAGCAGATGCCTCCACTGAATCTTGGAGTTGCTATTCTAGACTCTGAATGGCAGTGACTGACTGCATCCTCCTGCCCCCATCCAGAGGCAGTGAGTGAGGAGGCTACAGAGAGTCCGACCACCACTGATAGAAAAATGGCTTGTTTCATCCTAGGGAGGGGATTCTGACCAAACCAGATTAGGGGAATCCCCCTCTAAAGCTGGCATTTAGAAAAAAAAAAAAGCCATTGCCTTTGTTGGCAAATGTCCATGTAGGTCTGAGTTTTGGTTATACTCTCCTGCCAGGTGTTTAAGACCAATTTGATCAAAATTGATCTTGTTCCTATCTATTGTTATAAGTCAGCTGAGATTGTCGGGGTCATTCTTGAGGAACTTGTGAAAAGCCTTTTAGCTCTTTTACCAGTTATTGCATCTGCCAGGATAGACCAGGGTCTTGCTGACCACATGTGGCTTCGCTTGGAAGCATCAGGGTCACTGTCCATGAATGATCATCCTCTTTGCAGTGTGTTCACTGGTTGGCTTTCTGTGCTCTAGGGGGTCACCTGATCCCCCTGATTGGGAGGTCATTTTACCCAGAGTTGTGAGGCCTGTAGAGAAGTTCCTGAGTTTTGCTGACTAAACAGGGCAAGGGCCAAAATATTGACTATTTTCCTTAACCCTTTAGCTATCTTAACTTTGGTAATCTGGTTTTGGTATTAAACATCTGGCAGGGCAATTTCACCAGTCTTAAAGTGGAAATATTATGTTACAGCTTTATAGTTACCCCTTTTATTTAATTAGGGTTAGTAACAGTGCTTGAAATTACTAGTATATCTTATCTGTCCTGTAGGTGATGGCATGTCGGAATTCAGGTTTTTTCTGTTAGAAGCAGTACTTCTGCAAAACACTAATAAGCAATAGTTTTAAAGATTTGCAAGGAAAATACAACAAGGAATTAGCAAGAGTAAATAAAGTTAATTCTACTTTGGAACCATAAGATGAGAGGCTGAGTCTTAGCTCAGGCAAGCCAGAGTTCTTGACAAATAAAGTGTTTTATTTTTGAAACTGATCTTTGCCTCTTAACAGTATTTTATAAAGTTTTCATGTATTATTTTTTTAATCTATCTAAATATACATTAGGAAACAGTGTTAATGATCAGAAAAACAGTTAAAGCAAACAGATATAAGTCAGGCTTTCATATGACAGTGTGGCCTTTCTATGTCAGATATAATATGTATAAGAGAGCACTTATTGGTTACCTTGCCTGTAAACCTATATAAACTTTCATCTTATAAACTGTTACATAGAGTTTGAACATTTATCTGACCTTAAGATAAATCTTAAATAACTTTAAATGATTGTGCCAACTATATTTAATTTAATAAAATGCAGACTTCTGAGATTTGCCCTCCATAAACCTTCTGCAATTTAGACACTTATTCAGAACAGTTGAAAACTATAAAATGAAATTGCCAGGAAAAAACAGTATCAGTGATCAAAGACTGATTTATACCTGTTACACCTGTTAGAATTTTATACCTGTTAGAATTACACTTGTTGCAATTGTAATTCTTAACAATTTTGCTTTTAGTGAAGATCCAGAAACAAGATAACCTTAAATTTTTAATTTATAAATTTATAGGACATTTAATAGACCCAAATGTTTTGTCCTACAGAATCCAAGAAGCCAAGAGCAAATGAACTCACAGTTAGCAGAAGCAATGAAATGTCCTCTTAGTAAATATGCATAAAAATCAATCTCATTTATGTTATCAGAGAAGTGTAACCACTATGAGCTGTTTCTCCCTTGTTGAAGAAAAATCTTAGAAGCAATGAATGATATACTTAACATTTAGAGAAATCAGTATTCTATTGATTGATCACCTGGAAAAACAGGTGGGTTAGGAATTTTAAAGATATCTTTATTATATAACAGACAACAAATATATAGACAAACAGAATATAGGTGTGCACACAGAAACGAAACAGGAGACAGATTTCAGCACCATTTATGTAAGAAAAGACTAAAAATATTGAAGGAAATAAAGAGAGCAGAGTTGAGTGTGTGGAAGGACCTTCTGGGGTTAGGAGGGGTTGTCTGCTGGGATAAGGAGGGAAGTACAGACCTTTGCAAAAGAATGCAGCCCTCTTAAGCATTTCAAAAGGCTTGGAATCTGGAGCAAGACTACTCCTAAATCCCTTAGATTGGGATTTAAAAGTGACATTTTTTTTTCCTGTTCATGCCCAGGCTTGGATTTAAAAGTGACACTTTTTTTTTCTGTTCAGACTTTCAGGCTGTAAGCAGTCTTATATAGGTCCTGCATGCACGCTGCATGAACTCAGAATGCGTGGCAGTCCCCGCACGGGGCTCTGAGCCAGAACAGCTCCTGGTGGTGAGCGATGTGGGGCAGGCAGCAGTGCTAGACTCAGGTAGCAGCAGGGACCAGCAAGTGGGCAGGGGGAGGGTATTGAGAAATTGCCCTTCAGAAAGGAGGAAGAGGACTGGTCTGAGTAAGGGGGGGACGGGAGGGAGAGGAGGAAGATGGGGGAGCGAGAGAGCAAATCCTAAAAGAGCTTGAACATATGGCATTTTTGATCACTTCTCTGTCCGGTGACAGTATTTGGTCAAATCCGCGAGGATTTAAAAGTCCAAAGTTCCTTCTGGAGGCCATCTTGAGCCATTGTCTAAAATGTAGTAAGGCCAGGCCACAGCTATTTCCCATGACCTTCCAAGTTACCTGGAGGGTGAACAGGAACAAAAAGAGGTGTCCCAAATTTTGACTATGTTTACCCAAATGGAGGATGGGGGTGAGCCATGGACTAGGACATCTCCTCAGCCCACTGGGGCCCATGGGGAATGGCAGGGGTCTGGCATGTGCACATGACTTATGGGCAGATCCCCTCAATGGAAGGTGCAACCAGAAGGCCAAGGGAAATGCAAGGAACTTACCCCAATTTTGTTAGTTCAGATGAGGGGAAAGGATGGTACAGAAAGGTCCTAATCTGCATGTAAGGGAGGGTAGACCTCAACCCCAGAGTGGGGAGGTCACAAACTTACTCCAGTTTCGGTACCAGATGTAAAAAATCAGAAAATCAGAAGCCACGGGTGTGAATTCAGGCACGAGTGTTATTTATTGGGATTTGCTGCTCCCAGGCCAAATTCACCTGCCCCGCCATAATGAGGGCAGGCAGGGGAAGTGAAGGTTGGGCAGGGGAAATGGCATGCAGGGAAAATGGTGCTGGACCTCGGCTGGGAAACCGCTTTTATAGTTTAGGGAAAGGAAAGAAATTGATGGGGATATCCTTTCAGAGATTGGCTGGTGGACCCATCAATCATCAAGTGTTTGAGAGACACTATTGGAGCTTGTCTGCAAGCATCTTGATTGGTTGTTCTTTTCGAGGGCAAGCTGCCTTGCGCCCCGACCCCAGCCCGCCGCTGTGGCTGGTGTGGCTGGCATGGGATGCTTGATGCCCTGCCTCCAATCGCCATCAACCTAACAGTTTATATCACATTTTAATAGATGTGAGAATAGTGGTCTCAGGGGCCTTAGATTTATCATGATGGAATCCTGAATCTTGAAAGTAAATCTCTCCCTAATCAGGAGTAGGACTCTCTTTGGACTATCAGGAATGCGTGAGAAAACATAATCCTGTCCCATTTACAGCTTAGTGAGAGTCAAGCTTCTAGTTGCAGGCCCTCCAGGCACTCCTTGCACCATCACAGTATCAGGAGGGATCAAGGGTAAGAGACAAGTACGGAAAGGCTAGCGTCAGTGTCCAAGAGGAAACTGACCTTTCGGCTCCCTATGGAGAAGCGTACCTGGGGCTCATGCATGGTGATAGGAGTCACGGGAGCCGTTAAAGCTGACCTTGGTCCTGTCTAGCCTGTGTGGGGATTGTTGGACCGAGGACCTGCGCCCCTGGGGACATTTATTGATCGCCTTGACAGATAGGATAGGGCCTTGGTGGTGGTTGCTTGGCCTGTGGGCATTCCCGCAGGTCATGTCCCCCTTTTTTCACAATGGACACAAGTCCTTTTTGTGTCTTGGGGTCCATTCAATTTCTGTCCTTTATTATCCCAGAAGCTTACTCCTTTCAGGGCCATAGCCAGTGCCTCAGCGTTTTTCAGTCTCTATGTTCCCTTTCTTTCCTCTCCTGATCATTGTTATAAAAGACAGAGGTGGCAAGCTGGGAGATGTTATTTAAAGACTGATCAGGGCCATATGCCAATTACTGTAACTTCCTCCAAATGTCTGGAGCCATCTGAGTGATATATTTGCCCTTTGAAATTATGCAGCCCTCTATGGACTCAGGGTCCATGATGATGTGTTTTTTCAGTGCCTCCCTGAGTTTCTCCAGAAAGATGGTAGGGTTTTCCTGAGTCTATATAAGTATTAGTTAACACATAACCTTATATCTCAAACATAAATCAAACAAAAGCTAAGAGGGCTCCTTTCTATGGAAAGGGTAGCAAAATGTTTTTATGTTTTACATTACTAATCTTTAAATAAATTAGGCTGTCCTTGTTACTTTCTAAAAATATAGTTACATTTTATGTCAGTGTAAAGAGTCAGGTTATTCTTATCCAACTATAAAATATTAAATGACATAAATAAATCCCCAAATAAATTTATTGTTTCCATATAAACCTAAAGTAGACCATTGTTACAAACAACTTTAGTTTGGAAACATCAGCTTGGTAAAATTCTGTCCTAAGTTTTAGACCTTAAAAGTTTTATACACTTGGAGGATATGAATAATCTAATATACAACAAAAGCCAGTATTAATTACACAGATGTCCTTATTAAATTTAAACTGAAGAAAAATTTAGAATCCATAGTATATTGTACATTTTCTAAATTTAGGAAAGTATTGATGATCAGAGATAGACCTATTATCTGATGTATAACAATGAAACATTTATGTAGCTAAAGTAAACAGATATAACCTAGGTTTTGAAATCAATGCGTAAAAGAGAGCACGCTAGTTGCTTTGTCTGTAACCCTACATATTTTTTTTTTATTTTATAAACTTACACAGCATTTAAACAAGGCTCAGCTAAACATCTAGTTCTTAAATGTAGTACTATTTACTTATATTAAGGTGTCAGCTATATTGTAATAACCTAAAAACAGTTGCTCATTTAATGTTATGAAGTAATCATTTAAAAGCTTTTACAAATTACAATTCCTTTAAGATTTAATTTTCCTAAGTCATTAAGCCTAACACCAGGAATTATCTTGATAGGAGCAGATCAGTGTTTTAAGAAACACTTTTTACTTTAACACATAGAATCAGATTCTGGTTCATAACTGTACACTAATGTTTAAACTTAAGTGAAACCTTAAAGAACTTTAAATTGTGCCAATTATATTTAATTTAATCCTATATAGACTTTTTTTTTTTTACCCCCAGGGTTAAGGACCGAACTTGGGGCCTTGCACATGCTAGGCAAGCGATCTGCCACTGAGCTAAATCCCCAAGCCCCCATATAGACTTTTGAGATTTACCCTCCATAAACCCTTAGACACTTTATATTTCTACATCCAATAACATTTTAAATTCTAATTTCCATATTAAAATATATTTCCATACTTATAACTTTTTACACATATTTCCTATTTGTTGACTCTTTCTTACACTTACATTTTGAAACAATCCTCATGAAATTTTTGAATCTTTTTAATTACTTCACCTAATAAGATCAAATATTTTATGTTATTTATAGTACTTTAATTGATACACAGCTGAAACCTTTGTACTCTTTGCATATAGAATTACACCTGTTAGAATTTTAACTCTTAATAACCTTGCTTTTGGTGAAGACCAGGAAAAAGCAATCTTATATTATACTTTTTAGTATCAATCTATAAAAGCACATTTGATAAACCCAAATGTATGTTACCTTATAGAAACTAAGAAGTCAAGATTACTTGAATTTATTTAGCAATTGATGTTTTAACACTTTGACTTTGCAAATTTATTAGATGTCTCCTCTAACAAGAACTTTTATGAAGACAATTCCATTTATGTTAAATCTAATTTATTTATTTTTTAATTGTTAATTTTAGGTTACTCATGAAATCAGGATACCAGACAGATATAAGCCATCTTTTCTGCTGAGGAAAAATCCAAGAAGCAATGAGTGTTATACTCTAAACATTTATAGAAACCAACATGTGATTGATTGACCACCTAGAAAAACATGTGAGCCAGTAATCTTAAATACATCTTTACCTTTATGTTTAAATGGTTTGGATTGAACCTCTTTTTAAATGTTTATGTCACGTGAACTAAAGTCATTTGGATCCATTCTTTTTTTTTTAAATTTAATTCATGAGCACTCATCTATAAGTCATTTTGGTACCATGTTGAACACAACATATAACACACATATACACAAACACATGGGACAGGTGTGCACACAAAAAACCCCACAGAAAACACAGATTTTAGAGCCTTTCTTTGAATACCTTTTGAATAAAGACAGGAGTAAAAACCACAATTAGAAACTCTAGTTAGATAAAACAAGACTGACTGAGAAATATATTTAGGTGCAGAAAATGATGGGTGAATTCACCAGTGAAATTTAGCCCAAAATACACACACACACACACACACACACACACACACACACACACACGAAAAGGTCATATTTATCCTAGTAAAGGAGCATGTAAACATCTTTAGCAGCCCAGAGTGCACTTTTGAATCAGATTAATTTTCCCAGACATTGAAAAAATGTGGGAACCTGTGAAATCCTCAGGAAAAGCTTTTTTAGAAAAGAAAACTTCGACATTTGAACTTTCCATTTTGTTTTCTTGTGTCCATTGAAGAGAAAATTCCAAGAACTAAGTGAAATTCCTGGTCCTTCCAAGTCAGATTCCTGAAGCTGAGTCCCTGCTGTAAAAGTACAAGAATGTACCCTCTTGAGCATCTCCAAAGGCTTGGAACCTGGAGCAGCCTACACCTTCCAGATACCTTTTGTATCTTTCCCTTCCCCTTTCTGAAACTTAGAGAATGGCCACAGTGGTTTGGATTTAAAAGTGGCACTTTTTCCCTCTGGCCTGGAACTAGTTTGGGCAGCCCCTCATGCAAGTCTAGCTGTCCTTCTTGCATAAAGGCATCAAATTTATAGCACCAGGAGTGAGGTCCCCATTGCAATAGACCCAAAACCTGAGGATGGGGAGGGTGAAACAACATGTCTTGCAGCAATTAAAATGAGAGCCAGGTGTTAGTGGAGAAGGTGCCCAAGAGCTTTTCCGATTTGAGATAGATCGGAGAGAGAGAAGGGGACTAGAACACGAACAACACCTTCAGTGCCTGCAACTTTGCAAAGGGGAGCGAGGAGGGGAGGGTGATTATGTGACCCAGAGTGAGTGATGGAAGGGCTGGGTAAGGGAGATGCCCCTGGAGAATGGGGAGGGGAAGTTGGAGTGCGGTTGGGTTCTGAAGTGGGCTCCAGCTGAGGAGGGAGCTGAGGAGGGGGCCTGCGATAGGGAGAAGGTTCCTTAGCAGGGTCAAAGTCAGACAGAGCAGAGGGAGATGCCATGGAGTGGGGGAGGGTAAAGATTTTAAAGCAAGTAAGAGTTGAGGGGGATTACAAGACAAACAGAGATTGGGTCTAGAGTGGAGAAAAGAAAAGGCTTGAACGTAGGAGGATCTCTTTCCATTTGCCCATTTGTTCAGCATAATTGAAAAGATCCCGTAAAATGTTGGGAAGGTGGGCACCATTAAGCAGCCATTTTGAGGAGTTATCTAAAGGGTATTGGGGCCAGTTTTAGTTACAAAAACGAATGAGTTCAGAGGGTTTTAGGTCAGGGGTGAGATGTGGACGCTTAAGGTTATCTAAGAGACAACCAAGAGGGGTCTCCGCTGGATTGGAAGGGCCAGACCCCATGGCGCTTTGTGCACTCCAAGTGTGTGTGGCTAGGCGGATACAAAGGTGTCCCCAAGTAACCAGCTTCCACAAAATAATCACAAGAGCACCAAAAATGGGTTGTCACCCATTACTAGTGTCTGCAAAGGGTCCTGGGCCCCGTCCCAGGTGCTGAATACCCACCCAGTGCTGGGAAATTTAAATGGCAGCCAATGAGTGGAGGTCCCAGACCTCAGGAAAAGAAATTCAGACCTGTTTCATAGATATCACCATGAGGAAGAGACCCGGCGCCCATGGACTTACCCGAAAATTGAGCCCGTGTTTGGATGGACAAGGGAGCAATCGAGCGGGTGAATGAAAACTCAGCTCCATGGAGTCACAGGTGCAGAGGTGGGGAATTGTAGTCCAGGGCAGATCAACCCAAAAAGGGAAGGGGAGCAGGCACACTGGAGACACAATCTGAGTCCGGGCACCAAGGTTGGATGCGCTCGCGCAGCAAAGAGACCCCTGGTACCTGAGATAAGAGATTTTATTAGGAAAGGCAGCGAGATGGCTGCTCTCAGGTCCAGAGAGAACAGCACCGCATGGTCGGGAGTGAGCGAATTTATTGGCTTTCTGGTGGGAACAGGGCTTAGGTGGGGAATTTGAAATTGGGCTGTTTAGGGTCAAAAGCTGCACCAAGAAACACTGACCACTTGCCAAAGCTCAGGTGTGCTGAGGTGCTCAGCCTACAATGGGGAGGAACTCCAGCAATGCTGTGGGGAGGTGGGGCGAGCCTCTAAAGGTTGTGCTGTGTGAAAGAGGAATTGGCATTTTCTGGGAAACAAAAGCTTAAATCTCTACATCTAAATATGGCCATCATTATTGACCATTATCTAACACTAGGAAACTGTGATTCTCCTGTCAGTGGTTTATGTTACCTCAAAGCTCAATAGGATTTCAAAATTTGGGATCTGATAGAGTAGCTTGTTTGGATTAAACCATGCAAAAACAAAGCAAACCACCCAAACTGCACAAAACATGTAAAAACAACTGTGTAAGTCTCCATAGGGCAAGGCTTCAAGGATTATAGTCCTTGGGAGAAGGGAGGCACATGACGTTGAGTTACATATGACCCAGTTTTTTACCAGAGGGCACTTCCCAGCTTGTGGGAGAATAGAACCTGATTAAAAAACAGAAGACCGACTGGGCTGAAGAGATACAGGCTGGAGTTTGAGTTGCCAAAGTGACTGGAAATTTAAAGGCAAATTCCTGGAAAAGAGGATGCTTCATAGAAGGAATGCCAAAATTGGTGTACCAATTCCCTAAGTCATTGACCAACTTAACAGCCATGGGATGTTGGAGACTCAGTCAGGGATTTGCATAGGTCAGGGAGCCCCTTTGGAATGGAGGGGATTTCAGTTGAAACCCTAGAAATGCTAAGCTGTAGGAATAAGGCCCAAATCTAAAAGTAAAAGCAAAATTAATATAAATGAGTCATAATCTAAAACCAGGGTACAATGAGGATAATCCATTGGAACTATTTGCTGGAGCAGTGGCTCAGTGGATACAGTGCTTAAGCTCTTTCTGCATCTCTATTTCGTCTCCCACCTGCTGCATTCTTCTGGATCCTTCAAGTCCTTCCCTGTATTTAGTACCTTAAGAGCTGGCCAGTGACTTAGTTGTTTTACACGTTTTGTGCAGTTTTTGTGGTTGCTTT
>PVKS010014473.1:0-48287 GCA_004027875.1 Aplodontia rufa | reverse complement strand
TCAGGGGCAAGAACAGTGTCCCTAGCACTTGGTACATTATCTGGGTGTAGATCACTCAATGTCTGTTTGATGAGTGGATAATAAATTTCTTGATATTTTTATATCTTTAGCAAATTTATAGCAATTAACTTTTTTAGAAAAATAAAATATAAGTGACTAAAAATTTTCCACCTCTTTGCTATCTTAAGAAGTAATTTTAATGTTAATAGTACCTATTGAAATATAGTTTACATATAAAACATATAACTTTTTTTTTTTTAAAGAGAGGGACAGTGAGAGAGACAGAGAAAGAGAGAAACAACTTTATTTAGTTTTTCACATGGCCTTAGTTGCTCCAACACTTAGTTGTGTACATGGTGCTGGGGTTTGAACCCGGGTCCTCGTGCTTGACAGGCAAGCACCGAAACCGCTGAGTCACCGGTGGCTCCAGCCCCAAAACATATGACTCTTAAATATACATTTTGATGAATTTTGATAAGTGTAACCACCACCCATAGCAAAAATAAAGAAAATTTCCATTCATCCCATAAAGTTCTTTTATCTCCCTCTCCAGTTAATCCTCTTTACTTCCCTGAGGCAACTACTTTCTGATTTCTTTAACCACATAGATTATATTTGTTTTTGAAATTCTTATTAATGGAAGCATGCAGTATATATTCTTTTGTTCTGTTTTTTTTTCTCTTTTTTTTCTCTCGTACTGTTTTTGAGATTCAGCTAAAGTATTTCTTTAACAGTTTTGCCTTTTAATACTCCTGACTTTAGGGTATGAGAATTGGGTGTTCACATCATTGCCAATGCATGGTAATGTTATTCTTTTTAATTTAGCTATTTTGATGGGAATGTGTTTCCATTTGGTTTTTTTTTTTTTAAGAAAGGGCGAAAGTGAGAATGATAGAGAAAAAGAGAATCAAATTTTATTTATTTTTTCATCTTATTTTTGTTTCTCTGACACTTAGCGTATGTGGTACTGAGATTTGAACTGGGGTCCTTGTGCATACCAAGCAAGTGCTGTAGCCACTGAGCCACTGCTCCAGGACCTCCATTTTTGTTGTTGTTGGTGGTGGTGGTTTTTAAAGGAGAGGGGGACAGTAAGAGAGAAAGAGAGACTTTTATTTTATTTAGTTTTTCATGTGGCTGTTGTTGCTCCAACACTTTGTTGCGTACATGGTGCTGGGGTTCAAACCCATGTCTTTGCACGTGCCAGGCAAGTGCCAAAAGTGCCAAGCCACCAATCCAGCCTCCCTCCATTTGGTCTTCATTTGCATTTCCCTGAAACATTGTCAAGCACCTTTACCTATGATTTTTGGCTATATGGCCTGTCAAGTGTATTGCCTGTTTTTTATTTCTTGCCACTTTATTATTGACTTGTGGGAATTCTTTGTTCATTCTTCACATTTGTCCTTTGTCAGATAGATGGATTACAGGTATTTTGACCAAGTCTGCAGATTCTTTTTTAGTTGTTTAATGTCTTTTTTATGAGCAGAAGTTTGTAATTTTTGATGTGAGGACAGTCTGACTACAGTGTGTTGTTACATATTGATTACCAGGATTGATTCAGTTCATCTGGCTGACAAGGTGGGTGTTCTCTTCCTGCAAGTTCCTCCCAATGCTGTGTGCTTGGTTGAAGAGGATGACTTTCTCTAGTACAGGACTGTTTTCAGTAAAGGGTATCTGAGTAGCTGCATTTCTTGTTAGAACTTCAAACAGGCTTATAAGGTCCATTTGTAGGAGGACAAAGGTTTAAAAATATTTGCAATTTAGGGCTGGGGATGTGACTCAGTGGTACGATGCTTGGCTCACATGCATGAAGTCCTGGGTTTGATGCCCAGTTCCACACACACACACAAAAGTTTGCAACTTTGATGAAATCTAATTTATTTCTTCTTTTGTTAATGTTGTGCCTTCTTTGAGAAACTTGCTTCCCCAAAGGAAGATATTCTCCTGTTTTCTTCTAGACATAATTTGTTTTTTTGATTTCTAGAATTGCTTTTGTGAATATTATGAGATAGAATAATTAGAGTTCATTCTTTATTGTATACAGTTGTTTGAGTATTGTTAGATTTTAATAATAGAGTATTTCCATTAACGTGATCTTATAAGGTCCTCAAAACAATTTTATGAGACAAGAAGGGTATAGTAGTCTTCCCTTATTTGTGGTTTAACTTTACATAATTTTAGTTACCTGGGGTCAACTTTGAAAATACCATTTAGAAAATTTTAGAAATACACAATTTATAAAATTTTAAATAACTTTTATTATAGAATATTGTTATACTGGTTCTATTTTATTATTAGAGCTGTTAATGTCTTACTGTGCTTCTTTTATCAATTAAATTTCTTATTAGTCACTGCTGTTAGTATTTTCCTGTGTCTAATTTATAAATTAAATTTAATCAGGAACGTAAATCATAAAATGTAGCATCTATGGAGTTTGGTACTGTCCACGATTTTAGGCATGCACTTAGAGTGTTGGAACATAGCCCCTTTCATCTGAGAGTGTCTGCTACAACACCTTAATAAGAAAGAGTATCTGCCTACATATATGAGGAGGCAGAGCTCAGGGAGATTAAGTTATTTAGGTAAGGTTGCATGCCTCATTAATGACTGAGCACAATTAGAACTAATATATCCTGATACTATTTAGTTAAATTCTGTTATTATGCTAAACAGCCTCTTGTAATTAAGTCTTAAAAATATCCTAACAGAGTTTCACTGAATGAACTACTAGAATGAACTTAAAATTGTCTGAAAAATACCCAATGAAATGTGAAAGTTCTTTTCATATCCTCAATTACTTATTTATACACATATGGTATTCTCTTAAAACTAATTCAGATTATAAGAAATGTATGAATTTAGATTTGTGTGCTGTTTTAATTAGATAAGTCATGAAATTGCATTTAATTTCACTTAAATAGACCATTTTATGTATATATCCATATATATAATTGAAGGTGTGTTTTTAAAAAAGGAATACATTTTAAAAAGATAAATTTTCAATATTATTAAAAAGTTATGTTAAGCTGTTTTACTAGAAGTAGCATGCATTGGTGACATTACTACCATTGTAGCTTTGCACTGTCATTGCCAGTCACCTAATTTAGGAAATTAAGCACTTCATATTTGTAATAACTAATTTATTTATAGGCTGCTTCTCTGTTGTGGTCCCCAAAATTCAGGGATAGACACATGTCAATCACATGCCTATTTATTCACTAAAGTAAGTATCTTGGACTAAGTGCTAAGCATTTTAAGCCATTGTTAAGAGCTGTAAATTAAAATGTAAACAACAAATACTATGGAAGATGATATTTGTTTACATATACATTAGGTTGCAATTTATTAAAATTTTTTGGGAGATTGAGTTCAGGATCTTATAAAAAGAAATAAATTACCAGGTATTTGGCCCCTGAAAATGTTTAGACAAAGAGGGAATCCTGGATAGGAAAGAGGAAAAGGAATAACAGATTTTCCTTTTCAAGGAAACTTATAATAAATCAAATAAAGCCCAAATTTCAAGACAGAAAAAGTATAAGAAAGAAAAATTATTTTAAAGTGTAAAAATACATTACTTTAGATGTTGATTTGCCATGCTAAGGCTATTAAGTCAAATAATTAATATTTTGGAGTTTCACTGCCTTTACAGAAAGGATTGGATTTGGAGAAGTATGACAGTTAGTTCCTAGTTAGCATGATGCAGTGGCTAAACACTGAAGAAAAAAAATACTAGCTAACTTGAAAGTGGATTAGACTTATTTTTTTTTTCTACTGATAGTCAAAATTTTCTCATCAGAGAACCCACCTGATGTGTGGTGGTAACTCAATAAATGTAATGTATGTAGGTGTGTTCATTGGTATTGGGTTAATTTACCCAAAGCCACTGAGTTCATTTATAACCTATATGAGCAAATGTAATTTCCTCTAACAAATATTTTTGATGAACAAATAGTTTCCTTTAATAAATATATGTTACAGATTTGGGGCCATCACAAGCCTTTGGTTATATTATTGTGCATTTAAACAAAATATTTTTACTTTAAATAGCTATCATAGATAGCTTTTGAACAGACATGTTTGGACCAGTAATCACAATAGCAAGAAGCAAAGCATGAATTTATTTAAACTTAAATGTGACTTTCACCCAATTGGCAAGGTTCCCCATGCTATTCTTTGTTTATTGTACTCACTGATGACAGGATAAACAAAAAAGGGAGAGTGACCAGGTTAGCATTTCCAGTGCTGTGTCAACAGGATTATTCTCTCTTAAGGTTCTTGTCAAATGAAATAACTTATAATTATGTACTGAAGCCTGCCAACAAAATTAAAGTCTACTTTTGGTCAGTTTCACAGAGCCAATCCTGCTTTCTAACTTGACTTTATGTCTTTAGGAATATTACTTCATCCCCTAAACTTACTGTTCTCTTTCATAAAATGGACTTAATAATTTATTTAAGTGTGAGGAAAGTTGTGAGGATTAGAGGATATGTTTGAGAATCAGGCACATAGCATGTCCTCAGTCAGGGTTAACTAATACTATTAGTCCTTGATTCTTTTATTTTTATGTCCTGGAATATATATTCATGTTGAAATAAAACAGTACAAATATTCCCTAGGAAGGTCTCCTCTGCTGTCCTGCAAGGTTAGATAGGCACTCCTCTGCCATCCCTAGCACCTTGTGCACATGTCCATTATAGTCCTTATCATGTTGCCGTTGTGATCATCGATTGACACGGTATCTCTGATGGACTTAGTGGAGGGCTGAGATTCTTTTATTTGTGTCTCTGTTGTTGTATTTTAACTTGTTATGTTGGAGATGTTGAATAGGTATTTGCTGGTTGAATGACTAATGGGCTGACTAAATGGCAAGTGTGCTATTGTGGGCCCAAAGAAGGGAGTAGTAGTTCTAGAGATTTTCTCTTTATCCTAAATATTACTGTTTTTCCTACAGTGTTTCTAGGAGTAGATTTATTTTTGCTTATTTTGGAGATCATTTTTGATGTGAAGATTCATATCTTCTCTATAAGATTCTCAGTAATTGTTTCTCTGTTCTTTTTTACTATTAAGTTAATTTTCTTTAAAAACTTCTGGATAAACAGGGAAGCCTTATAGTCTTCCTTTGTGTCTGTTAATCTTTTTAATCTTATTGCCTCTGTGTGCTGTATACTGGAAGAATTTCTTGGCATTGTCCTGTAGTTACCAGCTTTCTCTTGAGCTGGCGTTTCTTAGATGCTGAAGGTATTTTTTTCTTTTGGTTTTTCTTTCTTTTCTTTTTTTTTTTTTTTAAGAGAAGAGAGGATCAGTTTTATGTATTTTTTTCATCTGATTTTTGTTTTTCCTACACTCAGTTGAGTATGTTGTGTTGGGGTTCAAACCTGGTCCTTAGGCATGCCAGGCAAACACTCGAATCCCTGAGTCACTGCTCCAGCCCCAGCTTTTTGGGTTTTTAAATCTCAGTGGTTACAGTTTTTATATCTATGATTTTTAATTGGCTTCTTTCACATCCATCTTTTTATTTCTGCCTATCTTTGTTTTGTTTCATAATTTTCATATTCCTTATTGTGGATTTGAGTTCTGTGTAATTTCTCTTGATACTTTATTTTAAAATCTTTGTTATCTCTAGACTCCCATTTCTATTCCTAGGAGGCCCAGGTGGCTCTGCTACAAGGTGCTAGAAGATCTATAAGAAGAAGGATGGACAGTCAGCAAATGGCTTGGTAGACGCATACCCAGGATCTATATATTAGTTTGGGTGAGATGTGTAATCAACCCAGAGCTCTAGCCAAAGCAGAAGTGAGGAGACTGTGATAACTAGAGATCTGAGGACCTGGTAAGATTGAGGACACTAATCTACAGGGAAACCAGGTGCTGGGAATCTACTTGGATACAACAAGTTCACAGGGTAGAAACTCTGTGGCTAAGCTAAACCCAGCCAAGAGATAGTGCACCTTTTCCACACACTGAAACTTCAGTACAAAGAATAGAAGAGGCAAAAGCATCCAAACTAAGGACCATGCCCCAAATAGGAATGACCCGGATGGGGCTCAAATTCTACTCGTGGACATCTACTCCTACAGCAGAAACAATTAACACAAAGGCTGTGGATCATTCCTACACCTATTTAGAACTTACAGAATTGTTAGGTGAAGAAGAGCAATCATTGATGGCGTACCCCCCATACCCTGCTGTATACAACACAATTGCCAACTCTACAAGGACCCTAACTAGAGCGCAACTGGAGTCCTCAAGCTGTGACACTGTATACACTGTATCAAAATACACTAATCATCACCAGAGAACTAGCAGGGAAACTATACTACAAAATCCATTCGAAAACATTTTGAAACATTCACAACAACCTGATATCCCAGAACACTTTGGCAAGAAGAGACTGTGCTCTAAAAGGGCCAACAAGTAAGAGTGGAAGACAAATCCATTCCAACCGATGTATAGAACCAACACAGGAACATAGGGGTTATGAAAAACAGAAGTTAACAGGATACCTCTTAAAATTCATATTGAAGTAAATAGAATATCAGATAAAGAATTCAAAAGAATGATCATAAAAATGTTTAAGGAATTCCAGGAGAACAGACAAACAACTGAAAGAATTAAGGAAGTCAGTATAGAATATGAGTAAGAAATTCAGTAAGGAGATAAAGATTTTTTTTTAAAAACCAAATAGAAATCTCGGAAATCAAAGATATAATAAATAAAATGTTGAGTTGAAAGTATCTCTAATAGAGTATACCATACTGAAGACTGAATTCCAGAGCTGAAAGACAAAAGTGGTTGGCCTTGAACATTCAGTTTTAAAGAAACTGAGTAACTGTGACCAGAATATATAGGAACTCTGGAACAATATTAAGAAACCAAATTTAAGAATCATTGAAATGAAGAGGGTTGTGAGATGCAGACTAATGACATGGATAATCTCTTCAGGGAAATAATAGAAGAAAGGTTTTCAAACCTTTAGAATGAGATGGCCATCCAGACACAAGAATCATTCAAAACCCCAGATAGACAAGATCAAAAAGATCTTGATATATTATGATTAGAAATGCCTAACATAGGGGCTGGAGCAGTGGCCCAGCAGTGCTTGCCTGGAATCCGAGAGTATGTCGGTTCAAACCCCAGCACCAGGTACACAACTAAGTGTCTGAGCAACAAAAGCCACATGAAAAGCTAAATAAAGTTGATATTTTCTCTCTCTCTCTCTCTTTCTCTTTCTCTTTCTCTGTCCCTCTTTTTTTTTAACATACAGAACAAGGATATAATTTTAATATTCTCAAAAGAAAAGCATCAAATCACATTGACAAACTCTAAAATCCAGGAAGGTTTGGAACGATGGGTTTCAAGCCTTGAGAGAAAATAATTGTCCACCCAAATTGCTATATCCCACAGAACTATCCATCTGCATAAAAAAAGAAATAAAAACCTTCCAAGATAAGCAGAAACTGAAAGAATTCATGATTACTAAGCTGGAATAACAGAAAATACTACACACAACAACAACCCAGAGCGCACAAATGGACTAATCTCATCCGAGGAGTAGCTAGCAAATGAGAAGTAGAACCAAATTAGACATTAGAAACACATCGAAATGGTAGGAGTTAATAAACATCTCTCTGTACTAACACTGAATGGAATTGTTCTCACTCTTCAAAATCATAGGTTATATCCCTATAGTATACTGATGTTAGATCTTTTGGATATATAACAAGGAGTGGGATAGCTGATCATATGGTAGTTCTATTCCTAGATTTTGAGAAATCTCCACATTGCTTTTCAATAGGGATATAGCCACATCAAGTGCAGTTCACAGTAGCCAAGTTATGGAACCAGCCCAGATGCTTATCAAAATGTGAACAGATAAAAAAAATGTGTTATATATAAACAATGGAGTTTTAGTCAACCATAATAAAGAATGAAATTATGTCATTTGCAGGAAAATGGATGGAACTTGAAAACATTGTTGGGGGAAATAAACCAAACACAGAAAATCAAAGGTTATATGCTTTCTCTCATATGTGGAAGCTAGAGAGGAAAAAGGAAAGGTGTCTTGGGTAGAGGATGTCGTGAAAATTGAAGGGAGATCAGTAGAATACAGGAAAGGGACCAGTAGAGGAAAGAAGGAAGGGAAAGAGGAAGTACTGGGGAATAATATTGGCCAAATTATATTGTTAAGTTGTGTATGAATATGTAACATGAATTCCACCATTCCAAGTTAGAAATATGAAATTATACTTCTAATTCAGTTATCTGAGTCTATCAGTTGTACCCCTATATGATTTCTAAATTCATTCTCTTTTCTCCACTCCCCTTAGGTAGGACTCTGTCGTTTGTTACCTGTGGTATCCTATTTATTTATCTTCAATCTCTGGACCTACCCTCCACAGTCTCTCTCGAGAAGGAAGACCTAGGGGTAGAACAGAGGAGAGTAGTTTTTAAAATAGCAGATCAAATTAATTTCAAGTTAAAAAAAAAAACAACCTCTATTGAGGCTGGAGCAGTGGCTCAGCAGTTACAGTGCTTGCTTGGTATGCATGAGGACAAGAGTTTGAACCCCAGTACCATGTACACAATGAAATGTTGGAGCAATGAAAGCCACAGAATAACTAAATAAAGTTTATTCTCTCTCCGTCTGTCTGTCTCTCTCTCCCTCCCTCCCTCTCCCTCTTCCTCCTTCTCCCTCTTTGTCCCTCTTTCTCAAAAAAAAAAAAAGGCTTTAAAAAAAATCTCTGTCAAGTTGACATAGTAAGTTCATGCTTCAAAGTACAGCTCTACTGTGCTCCAAATATACAACAATAAGAGACACTGTGAATCTCAAAAACAAGATAAAAACCTCCACGAAGCAGAAATATAAGAGAAATGAGAAAGCAAGCAGGGGTGAAGCCACAGAGCTGCTGGGCTCTTGATGTGGCAGCCAGAAGTTTAGTTTCTCAGGTGTTAGGGAACCAGAGTTGGTTTCACTCGTTGATGTTAGAGGGTTCTGTTTACGAGAGAAGGCTGGGAAGAAGAGAAAAAGGAGTGAGGGAGCCCCTAACTGCTTCCTGAGCTATTAACTTATTTGTAGCTGTGAGTCTAGAAGCAGGACATTCACAAAACCTTCAGAGCTTGAACTAAACCAAGTCACCTGCTTGCTCAGTCCATGGGCTGTGACACCCTAGTTTCACTGCAAGGACTGAGCCCTGGAGCCACCTTTATAAGGCCTGCACTGAAGGTGAGAAATGAACTGGGAAGGAGGAACTAGAAAACCAGCAGGAAGGAAAAAGTGAGCATGGTGGTTGCAGGAATCCTTCCACTTAAAATAAGCCTCAAACTACAATTCCAATATATATATATTTTTAAAAAATATATTGCAGGGCTAGAGCAGTGGCTCAGTGTTTATGGCGCTTGCCTGGCATGTGCAAGGATGCAGGTTCAAACCCCAGCACCACATTCACATAGAATTGTCGGAGCAACAAAAGCCACATTTAAAATCTAAATGAAGTTGATTCTCTGTCTCTCTCCCTTTCTCCCTCCTCTTTTCCCCTCCCTCTCTTTAAAAAAATAAAGTAAAAAATAAAAAAAAAATCTAATGCTAGGAAAGAGAGTCAATAAAATCAGCAATTGAAACAAATTCAATGTGTTTTTTTTTTTTTCAGGTTATTATATCCGGGAAAAGTCTAAGCAAGTCATAACACTGCTGATGGATGAACAGTTGCTGTATAAAGAGAGGGAAGTAGCATGTCGGACTAGACGACGTACCTCCTACTCCATGACATTTCCTAAAAGATTACCTGGTACAGGTAACTCACCAACAGCATGTGCTTCTGCCCCCACACCAGAAACGCCTGCTTCAGAGAAGAAGCATCAGCTTCTTAAGGTGGCAAGACTACGAAGCAAAAGTGCGTAATGATGAATGCTGGCCTATAATGCAATAGGTATCATCTAAGAGCAGTTTAAAAGTACAAAATATTTAGTACCAAATTATTAATACTAATATTATGATATTAGAGTTTATACCATAGAGAAGAAAGGTAAAGAAAAATGTTCAGTAGAAAATTCTATGACTTTTCAGATTGCTTTTATCTTAGATTTGAATAAACTGTTTTTGAGTTTAAACAATAGTTAAATATTAATCGTTAATTATCCTTTAGTTAGGATAGTTAATTATCCTATTTGGCATCTTGAGTCAATTTTAATATATTTTATTCATAACTGGAATATGGAGGAGTACTGTTTTCTAAGACTTTGGTCTGAGTTTGTGTGCGCTATCTGCACATCCTACACATCAAGAAATTGAAATTTCCTAAAATGCACCTCAAAACTCAAAGTATTCTAAATATTCTTCCAAGGTAATATTTTGTACCCTTTTCTTTGTCTAAAACTTTAAATCTGGACTCCTTAACTTTTTTTAAAAAATAAGGGAATTTATTTATAATGTTATAATGAAAATCAGGAGGAAATGGAATTTTCTAATAAATTGGTAGAACATAAAAGAATGCCATTTTCCCCTAACTTCTCTAGTACAAACACTATTGGTAAGTTGTGCATAAGGAATAGACAGTTTGAGAAAGCAAAAACATTAAGAAAATATGATTTTGGTCACTGTCCCTTGAAAGGAACTAAGCTTGGTGCTACCAATGAGGGCACAGTAGGAGTAACATAGTTACCAATATTTTCAGGAGTTTGCCTCCTACCTTAACCATGTGAGGCTGTGCTTTTGGGCTAAATGTTTGTGCCCCCCTAAGTTCATATGTTGAAATCTAATCCCCAGTGTAATAGAATTTGGAAGTGGTGTTTCTGGGAGCCTATTAGGTCATGAGGGTAGAATCCTTATGAATGGGATTTGTGCCCTTATGAAAGAGACCCCAGAGAGCTCCACCCACCTTCTTTTTGCTTTTGGAGGACCCAAGAAGAAGTCAGCAGTCTGTAATCCAGAAGAAAATTCTCACCAGAACCTGACCCTGTTGTCACTCTGGTCACAGACTTCTAGCCTCTAGAATTGTGAGAAATAAATGTCTGTTGTTTATAAGCCACCCATTCTATGGCACTTTGTTATTAGCAGCCCAGGCAGACTAAGACATCTGGTAAGTGAGATCATAAAAGAGCTGAGGTATTCAGTATAAATAGGTAATTCTAAGTGTCACTTGAAGGTGGAAATTTAAAAGTGTTACTGGTAATATCAATACAAATCAATCCTGTCCCCCAAATCATGCTTTTCTGACTTAGTCAAGATTTCTTTTTCTTTCTTTCTTTCTTTTTTTTTTTTTTTAAGAGAGAGGTCAGTGAAAGAGAGAGAGAGAAAATCAATTTTTGTTGCGTTTTTCACATGGCTTTCATTGCTCTGACACTTAGTTGTGTACGTGGGTGCTGGGGTTTGAACCCATGTACTTGCACATGGCAGACAAGCGCCGTAACCACCAAGCCACCGCTCCAGCTCCTAGTCAAGATTTCTTAATCATTCACTCAAAATGTATTTGTGGATTGAAAGATAGAAGGCATTAAAAGAAGTTACCATTGTAATTATAGAAATAAATGCCATCTAAATGCTTCTAAAAGTAGTGAAACTTCTTTATGGGACCCATTTCTTTTGAAATAAGTCTCTAAAATAGACAGTGACCCATTCTGAAATTTTCTCATGAAGTTTTGAAGTCAGATTGACATGAAAAGCAAAGTAAAATAACCAAATATGACTCATTCAGAGTTTCTTCATCCCTCTTCTACTTCTTTATCACCTTCTTCTTCTTCCTTCTTCCATTATTTGTCTCCCTTTCTTCCTCTATTTTTATAAACATATAATTATTAAATGTTGTTATTTGAAATTTAGCTATCCAGCAGAAATTTGGAACTCCAGCAGTGAGTGAAACAAAGTTCCTTTCAGAGCTGGATGTGGAGGGCACACACTTGTAGTCCCAGCTACTAGGAACGCTGAGGCAGGAGGATTACTTGAGCCTAGGAGTTTGAGACCAGCCTAAGCAACATAGCAAGACCCCATCTCAAAAAAAAAAAAAAAGTTCTTTTCATCATAGAATTAACACTCTAGTGACAGAGACAGATACTAAACATACATAATAAGCAAAACAGATATAAAATATGTCAGATAGTAGCAAGGAAAGCAGGGCCAGAACAGAGCAACAAGGATGGCTGTATTTTAGGCTGGAAGAGAGGGGAGGCCTTCTGGAGGAGCTGAATATTTAAACAGAGTGGATGCAGTATGGGAGTAACGTGAGCACAACAGCAGAGGAGACAATGCAGGCAAGTGCTCTGACACTGGACAGATGTGGCAGGGGTAGTAAGCTTAAGAAACGAATCCCTACATCTCTACAGAGCTAACTCGTCTCTGAATCTCTGAGCCAGTTTTATGAGTCTTATAAGATACTATAGTTTATTGCCTCATAGTCCTAGATTGTGTCTTTGTTTTGCATTTTATCCAAAATGATATTCCAGAGCTTTGTGACATATCTTCTTCACCAGGCTGAGCTCTTGAGTGATTTTTTTTTCTTTTAAAGAGAGAAAAGGACAGAGAAAAAGAGAATCTTATTTAGTCCTTCATGTGGCTTTTGTTGCTCTGTCACTTCATTGTGTATGTGGTGCTGGGGCTTGAATCTGCATCCTTGTGCATGCCAGGCAAGCACCGTAACCACTGAGCCCCTCATGAGTGATTTTTGACATTGAAAAGAAACCATGATGTTTTGTTACAATTTATTTGTTTAGTACAACCAGCATATATTGTAAACAAATAGAACTTACTCTCTGCCAGACACTTTCTAGGCATGGTAAGCAAATTGGATGCATTTCTGCATTCATGAACGTTATATCTTGAGATATATGGTGTGCTTTCAAGTCTGTTTGGTCATTGATGGTATCAAGACTGTTTTGGTCATTGATGGTATCTTTGAAGTAAATCTATGGTAAGTGCTACTTAGGGTGAACAGTGAATGTTTGGATGTAAAAGCTGTTATAAATTTGTTTAAAAATCTGTTCAGATTATTTGTGTTTCATCTATCCACTGTCTATATATTAGATATATAGATAGATATGTTTGTGTTCAAAAAAGTAACTTAAGTAAACAGCCATATTAACTGTTTCCAGGTAGGTGTTTAAATTTAAAGTGTATTTTAAAGGGAATAAAACTGGCAAATTGGTGGGGGATGGTAGAAGGTAAGAAAATAAATTGGTGGGCATTATTCTTAGTGGGATAAGAGGAGTAGTAAATGAAAATTTAGAGATGATAGATCAATCAGAATTAGAGATATTGAAAAGTTTTAGATAAAAGGAGAGACCATGGAAATCTTATCCGCTTAAACATAATAGGGATTTATTTCCTTCTTCTAAAATAATCAGGGTAGATATCCTAGAACTTATGTAGTTTATTACAATATCAGGGACTCCTGGGCTCTTCATGTCTTGTTGCTGTACCAAACTTGGCATTTAAATTCCACTTCATGATTTATAGCTGCTTGAACTCCAGCCATCACATCTGCATTCTAACCAGTAGGAAAAAGGAAATGTTGAAAAATTATATTCTTCTTTCCTATAAGGGCATTTATTAAAAGATGCATATAACATTTTAACTTACATATTTTTAGTGGTTAGTCACTTCTAGCTGCAAAGGAGGCTGAGAAATGTAGTCTATACTGGGTAACAGTGTGCCCAGATGAAGTTAAAGATTCTATTGTTAAGAAGGGGAGAATAAATATAGGAGATAACAAAGTTGTACATTGCAGTGGAAAAGAATACAAATGAAAATGAATTAAGCATGGTAATGTCTGGTTGACTGAACAGAATAAAAACTGTAAACTTGAATATGTAGAAAAACATGGGCAGATAGTTTAGAGTTTTTAGAGCAGTTCATAAAGGACATAATAAACAGTATTTAGAAATTTCAAGGTGATAGGACAAGGAGCCATTGTAGGCCTTGAAGAACAGGAGGAAGGTTTAGCTTAGTCGCAGAACTTCTCTTTCTGTTACTGAAAACAGCTGCTGGTGGAGGATGACTCTTACTGCTTTGTGTAGAAATGAAGGAGATGGGAATTGGAGGGAAGCTGTGTGAGAGTTGTTTCAGTCCAAGTGCAGGACCTCCTCCAGGTTATAGAAATGAGGAAACAGCTTTAAAGGTAGCACAGCAGATGGAGAAGCAATAAGGTAAATGTCGTAGAAGAAAGGGAGAAATTGAAAATGACACCAGTATCTGAGTTAGAGAAGATCAAGATGAGAGTTGCCATGGTACAGGTAACCTTCCATCAGAAGGAATTTACAGAGGCATCCATGTTAGTCACAGTGGAGTGCAAAATTGAATGTGTTGCTAGAAATCCTATTCCTGGACTTTATATCCAGAGCTGAGACAGCTGTGCCTAGCTTCTTTGGTAAATTAGCAAGGGAAAAGAGGTACTTAGAAGAAGGTTTTATACACACATCACCACTTTGTCCCCCTCCTATTCCTGTATGTCTCTCCCAAGTTTTAATTTGGGTAGATAGCTTGGTGGGTTTCGTTTGGATGATTTTGATTTTGAAGGAAGAGATGAGCTGAAGAAACTACAAAAAGCATAATCACAACTTAGCTTCTCTGAGCTGTATGCATCAGAGATAGTCTCTTTTCTTAGAAGCAGTAATAATTACAAAATCTATCTCCCGAGGCATTGCTTATGCCCAGAGCAGCAAAGCATCCCGTGTTGGTCATCTGGCCTTCCAGAAAGAGCTTGCTGGTAGCACTATTATTTGCAGTGCAGCTTTATCTGTACTAAAGGATTGTTCTGGGCTACATTAAATGTAATAGCATTCTTCACCAGGAAATATTTCCCTGCAAATAGTATATGATTGCTGCTGAACCAAAAGTTATAACGTGAGGCTGTTGTCACACTCATATAATTAAAACTGCTAACAGTGATGTTTCAGCTTCCTGCAGTGAACTTTGTACTAACAGAGAAGTGACATAGCATCCTGGGTTGCCTTGTCACATGCAGACAGGATGATGGCTTATGATCTAAGTTGTGGTTGTTACTAAAACATTTCCATTTATGAATGTCAAGGAGTTGATTTTTTAAAATTTACAAGTAAATGTACAAAAAAAGAAAGAAAAAACATGAACTTATATTCCTATGACCCCAAACTGACCACTATTAACATCATAGAATGTTTGCTTCCAGTTTGCTTATTTTCCTTTAGAAAAATTGCTATTCGTGTAAGAACAATATAGGCTTATTGTAAGGAATCAATCACTTGTAATCTTGTTACTTAATCACCATCCTTAATATTAGATGACCAGAATTCTAGGCACACATATGTATAAAGAGATGGATGGCATGGAGAAATGGGTAGTTAGAAGTTATTTTTGTCAAAGCAGAATGTACTATATGCTGTATACTGTTTTTAGTTAAAAATATTAAAAGACTACTTGTAGCAATAAGATTAACTAGTAGCTCCCACTATTGCACAGTTGCCAAAGGCTGGAAATTACATTATCCAAGGCGTCACTACCTCACAAGAGCTATGAGAATTCTCCAAGGATCTGTCTTTCCAAAAATTCTAATGTTATGGTTTGGATATGAGCTATAAAGGCTCATGTTGCAATGTAGGAATGTTCAGTGCTGAAGCAATTAGATTATGGGAGCTATAATTTAATTAGTGTATTGCTGGATTAATTATTTGAATGGATGACTGTGTGGTAACTGTAGGCGGATGGAATGTGGTTGACTGTAGGCAGGTGGAATGTGGTTGAAGGAAGTAGGATGTTGGGATGTCCTTGGGGATTATTATTATTTTTTTTTTTGAGAGAGAGAGAAAATAAATTTTATTTATTTTTTCATCTGGCCCTTAGTTTCTCCAACACTTAGTTGTGTATGTGGTGCTGGGGTTTGAATCCTGGTCCTCACGCATGGCAGGCAAGCACTGTACTGCTGAGCCACTGCTCCAGCCCCTGGGGATTATATTCTTGTTCCAGTTTCCTCAATCTCCCTGCTTCTTGGCTGCCATGAACTGAGCAACTTTCTTCTGTCACACCTGCCACGATGTTCTGCTAACTTGAGCCCAAAGCAGTGGGGTGGGATGACCATGGACTGAACCTCTAAAACTGTGAGCCCAAATAAATTTTTCCTCCTTTAAGCAGTTCTTAACAGTTTTTTTGGTCACAATGACAAAAAGCTGACTAATACAATTAAATGAGTAAATAAAATACGAACAGAACACGTGACTTGGAGCCAGGGTGACTTGGAGCTGGTGTCCATGGGAAACTTTAGGTGTTGAGTTACTTAAGTGCATCTGAGGTTAAGAAAATGAATTTGAGGCCAGCCTTGAATTTTGGGAAGGGAAAGCCTTGGATTACTGTGCCAAACGTGTCCCTCCAAAGGGACTGAAGTGATTTCAGTTCTCTGCAGAAGACAGTGGACTTAGTTCACAAGTTAGGTCTGTAGAACTTTCACCAGGTAAAAACCAAGCAATGAGCTTTAATCTTATGTCACCACACGAGGACAAAGGAAGCAGCAAAAAACATCTTTGGTCTCCCAAAATGGTATACATTGGAAAAATCAGATACAAGATACAGAACAACTATGTATTTAAATATTTAAATAACAAATATAGTAATATATTATCAAGAGATTATTATACTGAATTAATTTGAAAAAAGAGAATTTACTGGAATGAGCAATACCATGGAAATAGTAAACTTAATATGTCTTAAAATATGTTCAAAAAGAGGAAAATTATTATAGAATGTTGGCTGGAAAAGAGAGAATAATAAATTATTTTTCCATAAAATATTAATATTTAATTTTGGGATAAAAAATAGTGGGTAGCCATGGTCTGTAAGTTGGGAATGGGCAGCTTACAGTTGTGGTCCAAGGGTCTTTATATATTTTGAGAGAGGATTAAAAGTTTACTTAACTGTAACCTTTTAAAGGTGATTAAAAAAGAAAATAGAATGAATAAATGCCAAACAAGTGGCAAGAAAAAATAGCAAAAAATTAATTGGTATAAATGGCAAGGAGAATAAAATGGGGCAAGTGGAAATAAAAAAGTAAAATGATAGGAAGAAGTTCAAATGAAAATATATTATCATATTAACTGTCAACAAATCATCTGTTAAAAAGCAGAGGTTATCAGATTGGGGAAAGAGAAATCCAGATACATGGTGAAAGTCTAGGTTGAAAGCAAATGGGTGGAAATTGATAAATGAGGCATATGCTAACTGAAAGAAAAGCTGGTGTAGCTATAGTAATATCAGACAAAGAGATAAAATATTCAGTTCCCAGGAAGATAAATAAGTTTGAATTATATGAGCAAAAATTGGTAGAAATATAAGAAAGAATTAAGATATCTGTTGTCAAAACAGATAATTTCAAAATATCTCTTTCAGTTATTGATAG
This sequence comes from Aplodontia rufa, assembly GCA_004027875.1. NCBI lineage: Eukaryota > Metazoa > Chordata > Mammalia > Rodentia > Aplodontiidae > Aplodontia > Aplodontia rufa. Next base: position 30,939 of record PVKS010014473.1, on the reverse strand, counting down.
GAAAAGTATATCAAGCATTTTAAAAAACTCGTAGTTTATAATATATATACAAGGAAACTCTGCATTTCAAAAAATCTATCATTTGCATGGGCCCTCCGTGCATAATAGTAAAACAAGTAACAGAAATTAAAAGTGTTAGTATTAAATGGAAGAAACAAATCATTTGCTGATGATAGGATTTTTATATATAAAACTGGAGAAGATCTGTAGACATTCAAAAACAATAAGAGTTTTAGTAAAATGACTGGCTAGAACATCAAAGTATAAAGTCAAGTTATATTCTTTATTTCAGGCACAAACATTAAACATCATTTTAAAAAGATACCATTTATAATCAAAAATCGTGATCTACTTAGGAATAAATGTAACAAAAATGTACAAGATCAATACACTGACAATTATAATGCCTAAGCACATAAAGAAGACCTATGTAAAATGGGAAAATTTCATATTTATCAAAATCATAATGTAAATACATCCAGTCTTGTCTAATTGTGTGAAGTTTTCAAAGTTCTCAACTTTGGCACTATTGGTATTTTGAGCCAAGTAATTCTTTCTTGTGAGGGTTGTGTTTTGTAGCATGTTTAGCTTTATCCTTGGCCTCTACTCACTGAAGTCTATTACCACGCATCCTTTTCCATTGTGAAAATCAAAGATATCTGTGGTCATGGCCAGATGTCCCCTGGGGACCAAAATTACCGCTACGTGGGAACTACTGATTCAGTGCAATTACAATCAAAATCCAAAAAAGGATTTTAAATTTGAATTTGAAAGCCAGACAGGGTGGCACATTGTCTATAATCCCAGCAACTTGGGAGGCTAAAACAGGAGAATCACAAGTTTGAGGCAAGCCCCAGCACCTTAACAAGACCCTGTCTCACAGTAAAAAATAAAGAGTTGGGGAGGTAGCTCAGTGGTAAAGATCCCTGGGTTCAATCCTTAGTATGTGTAAATAAATAAGAATTTGATGGGCTGCTAATATAATTTATTTGGAAAAATCAAAAGATCAAAAATAGCAAAAAAAAATTCTGAAAAAGACTAAAGTGGAAGATTTATCTTTCTAAATAACAAGACTAAAAGTATATAATCATAGCGTGGTTTCAGTGCAGGATAGGTACATGGACATTGGAACAAACCATGCTATCACAGCATCTGAGTAAATGACAAAGGTGGCATTTCAGATTGGTGGGAGAAAGATGAGTTGCTCAGCCAATTGTAGTAGGATAATTATCTATCTGTATTGACAAAACGAAGTTAGGCCTCTATGTCATAGCAGGCACACACAAAAATTCCAGATGAATTAAGGACTTAAAGGTGAAAAAGCACAAATTTTAAAAAAATGTGTAGAAGAGAAATTGGGTGAATATCTTTTGTATTTTGGGGTAGGGAAAGAATTTTTTTAACAGAACAGAACAAGTGGTGCAAACTTTTTTTTTCTTCAGTGATAGGGATTGAATCCAGGGAATCATGCATGCTAGGCTCCTGCACTACCACTGAACTATGCCCCTGAAAAAGTGAGCTATTTTTAAAAAGAGAACTTAAAAGTTTCATGATTGTAGTAGGCCGAACTCTGGGGTAAGCACTAATCACCTTCCTCTATATTATTAATACCTTCCTCTATATTAAATTTAAATATTTTCTTTTGTTGCTTGTGCTTTTGGGGGTCATATAATTAAAAATAAAACACAACAAAACCTTCACCCAGACCAATGCCAAGAAGCTTTTCCCTTAGTTTCTTCTCTGGTATTTTTTGCTGAAATCTTTAATCCATTTGAGTTGATTTTTTTTTTAAACTTTATTTTAGTTTTTTCACATGGCCCTCATTGCTCAACACTTAGTTGTGTACATGGTGCTGGGGTTTGAACCCAGGTCCTCGTGCTTGCCAAGCAAGCACTGAAACCGCTGAGCCACCGCTCCAGCCCCTTGAGTTGATTTTTACGTGTGTGGTGAAAGGCGGATCCAGTTTCATTCCTCTGCATGTGAACATCCTACTGTCCTAGGACCATTTACTGAAGACATTGAGCTCTCCCCATCATGTTCTTGGCTCCTTTGTTGAAGGTCAGTTGACTGAATATGTGGACCTATTCCTGGGCTCTCTGCTCTGTTCCAGTGGCACACATACCTGGTTTCGTGCCAGTAATCATGTTTTGACTTACTTATGTAGTAGATTTTTTGCAGTAGATTTTGAGATCAAGGTATCATATAAAGGGGCTGGAGCGGTGGGTCAGCAGTTATGGCGTTTGCCTGGCAAGCGCGAGGACGCGAGTTCAAACCCTAGCACCACATACACAATGAAGTGTCTGAGGAATGAAAGTCACGTGAAAAACTAAATAAAGATTGCTTCTCCCTTTGTCTCTCTCTGTCCCCTTAAAAAAAAAAAAGATTGTCATATAAAAAGTGGGAAAAAAAGCAAATCGTAAGACTAGGGAAAGTTTTCCAACACATACAACTGATGAAGGACTAGTGTACAGAATATGTGAAGAATTCCTACAAATAATGAAAAAGGGTCAACCGAACAGAAAAACGGGGAGGAGATATGGAAAGTATTTACTAGGTAAAGGGAGAAAACATGTAAGGCCAAGAAGCACTTTTAAAGGTACTTAGCCTTGTACTGTTATATAATAGCAACAATGAATTTTATGAAAGGATATAATTTATAATAGCTCAAAAAACCACTGAATGCCATATTGGTGAGGAGTTTTCCTTCCATTCCTTGAGCTCTTGTTACCTTCTGCATTTGGGATCTTTATTTTATTTGCATGCCATCTTTTCTCCCTTTTCTTTTTTGCTTATTAGAATGTGGTTAGTTGCCAGGTAGTTTCTTTACATCTTTCTGATGAATAGGCAGCTCTGGTTGGGTACTCTTTCTTGAAGTCAGTAGAAATTAGTGGTAATGAGTTCAGATTCTGGAGCCATTTGGCCTGGATTTGAATCATAATCAGTTGTGTAATTTTGGACGTGTTACTTAAACCCTTCTGCTGCAGTTTCATCTTCTGTGAAATGAGATTAAATAAGCCCTGCAGCAGAGTTGTTGCGAGGAGTAAATGGGCTAATAAAACTGCAGCATAGTACATTTGGGCTATAATTTGCTTAGATGCATTTAGTGGGGTTTTAACTCTTCCTGTCACATCAGAGACCAGTTTCTTCACCAACTTGCTGTTGCTGGGCTATTTCTTATTTTATCCAAGGAAGAGTAGGGAGATCTGAATTGAGTCTACGTTCCACATACAACGTTTGTTGAAACACCTGGACTTTTACTTTATTTCCCAAGTCTCTTTTAGGGCCCTGCTCATTCTGCTCATCTGGTGGGGAAATAGCCTCAAGCTTCAGATCATCTACCCAATTTTCATTGTAAAACTGGATTTTCCTTGCATTGAAATGTCAACATCTTTATTTATACACTCGATTATACTTTTTTTCCCTCTAGCTTTTCTACCTCTTCTCAATTTAAAGAGGAAAGACATTGTCTGCTCGGTTCCCTTTTTTTCCAGACATGTGGATATTAATAAGAAATTTCAGAACCATGTCAACTTAGCAGTATCAGTTTGAGCAAAAAGGGGTATTCTAGATTTTATTTCATTTCTTAATCATCTTATTTTTTCTTTTAGAAATTACTTTTAGTTATATCTGTTTCCATGTATGATTGTTGTCATACATTTTATTCTTTCTTTGTTTTTTTTTTTTTTAAATCTGGTTGGGGATCAAACCTCTCACATGCTAGGTAAGTGCTCTACTGCTGAGCTCTGCCCTTGGCCCTTGGTGATGGATATTCTGTGTTACAGTTTCACTCTGCAGAGGTCAAGACACTCATTCCCTCAGCTGTTGGAAGGGTTGATGGCTGAGTCCTTATCCAGGAATTCCTGACAGTCAAAGAGAGTCTCTTTCCCAAGGTGATTCCCACTCCCTAAGGAAACCCACATCCAGTGACTTTTGGATATGGTCCAGCACCCTTGCTTAAAGGCAGGACAACTGAGGAGACATTCCGACCTCACTGCTGTGGAGGAATAATCACATTATAACCAAGTCCTGCCACCCTCAGTGGCACTTCCTAGTGAACCTCCCACATGGAGGTTCACTTCCTAGTGAACCTCCCACATGGAAATATGAGTCTTAAAGAGTGTTTCCTGGGAAAACCAACCTGCAACAGCGGCTTTTCCTTTAGATTTAAAACAGCACAATAACATAGAGAACAAAGCTAATAGGGCAAAATGGTAATAATTGGTGAATCTGAATAATGTAGTATATAGGATTTCATTTTTCTATTCTTGTAACTTTTCTGTATTTTGAAATTATGACAAAACAGGGGCTGGAGCAGTGGCTCAATAGTTGCAGCGCTTGCCCGGCATGCATGAGTACGGAGGCCAAACCCCAGCATGTACACAATGAAGTGTCTGAGCAACGAAAGCCACATGAAAAACTAAATAAAATATTGAGTCTTTCCCTCTCGCTGTCCCTCTATCTTTGAAAGAAAATTATGACAAAATAAAAGCTTAAAAGTAGCACAAATACCAGTAAATAAATAATGATGCTCAAAGTAAAAGATGCTTTTAAATAAATAAATATATTTAAGTATAATTATACTCTGAGACAATGAAATTGAAGTCAAGGTTCTAAACTTCTGATTCTGCAAAAGTTAGACATAAACTTCATCGCCATGAGACTTTACATTTATATCATTGTTATCCATGGCCCTGCTGAATATTTTCCATAATAGAATACATTGTGTATTAATTATGACAAAGTAATTTTAAGTACAGGACTTAATTTATTTAAATGACACCTGGATGAGCACTGTAAAATCCATAGCAACAATGTCAATCAGATGTTAGATAATGTTACAGTTTGGAAATTTGTTCGATTTACGTAGCATTTCGATTCCAAAATGCTCACTGTATTGTTCACATCTGATAGTCAGTTTGATATCTCATCTAAGAACTATCACAGGGTCCGCCAGTTCTGCTTTGAGGTATTATCTGAGTGGTGCAGGCTCAACGGGACCTGGAGCTTCTCTGTAGATAGCTCCACCACGTGCTTACACCCTCGGTATCTAGGCGCTCATCTTCGAAAGACTCCACAGCATCATTTCCTGCAGTGCCTCTACTGTTCCCTCAGGTTTCTCATTCACATACTTGTCTTCCTTGGTTTGATACTAGAGGAACTTTATTTCTGCTACGGAACAAATGTGTGCACCTTTTCCATTTGTGAAAATGCACAAATGTTGTGTTATCACCTAATCTAATTAAGCACATCTCACTTCCAGTGTAATGCTGATAGCAATATATAAATAGATAGAAAGAATGACTTTCCATAGACTTGCTATATTCTAACTGCCTTCTTTCATGTCTTAAAAGAAAGGTTTATAACATTTTCGTTCTTTTAGGCCAAAATGCATCTTCAAATAGGCAAGATATTTTTTCTTTCACAATTCTTGCTATTCTTCAATTTCTCACAGTTTTCTTTAAAATTGACTTTTTGAATTTTTTATTAATCTACTTCATGCCTAAGTCCATATAATTTCACAGATAATTTTGGTGATGAATGCTGAAGGAGTCATAATATGGCCTGATTAAACCCAATAAAAGGAGATAGATGATCTAAGCCCCAAGTCACTGCTGTTTGCCAGTGTTAATTATAAAATCTCCAAGTCCAAAATAAGCCCATTTTAATTCTTGATTTTTACGTGAGGTTGCAGCAAAATGAAAAGCTGCAACCATAAATGAAAAGTTCTTGTTATTTCTTCAGTATCTCTGATGTATGCAATACTTGCTCCTTTTGCCCATATAGTTCCTTCTGCTTGGAATAATTTTCTCTTCCTTTACATTTGTTGGAATCCTAGCCAGACTTCAAACCCTTGTTCCAATTTTACTTCCTGTTTGAAGTTCTTCCTACAGTTAGTTAATTCAAGAAAGTTCACTATAATTGTTCTGTAATTGTTTCCTACAAGTCTGTATGCTAGGCTTACCTCCCAGGTCAAGCTATAAATTTTTCTAAGGGCAAAACCATGTCTCATACCTTTGCTTTTTGAGGTGTTTTTTCTTGTATAACTCCTAAAACGATTTTGAAAAATTTTGTACCTCCTCACACTTTTTTAGGTTGGCATGTGGAATTTAATAAGAATAAATAGCTTCAAAGACTGTAGTTCTGGGATATTGTAAGGACATTAAGGACAGATGAAAACAAAACTTGTATTAATCTTTCAGATGTATCTCAGGTAATCTAATACCATTGGGACTGATACCTATAATCACTCATTTGAAAACAACACAGGAAGTTTTCATTAATTGCTAGAAATTTTTCATCATTTCCTTTCCTCTTTGAAATCATGATTTTATTCCATGTCCCGCTCAAAAGTTTATCCTTATATAAGGTGTTTTTCTGCTCAAAGTCTTTTTTACATTAAATATATGTGTAAATCAAAATTATTTTTTGAAATTTTCTGTGAGCAAAGATTTTAAGTGACAAAATATTCCTTCTAGATTGATTTCATATAACAATTGTTAGTACAAATCTATCAGAACGACAGAATGCATTGTAAGTGTTTATCAAACATAAAGCGTAAAATGTTATTGAAAATGTATGCTTTTATTCGATATATTGTACTGTTTCCTACATATGAATGTTACTTATTGCTAGGTATAAGCAGGGTACAGCATAAATTCAGTTTTACATTTATAAATGCTATGAAAACTTGTTCACATAAATTATAGGTGGGACTAGAAGGTACTTTGTTATAGTACTGTCAGCTCTATGAATTGCTTCCAAGTGATATGCCAAAAATTATGTGAAAAAATTATAAGAACAATTTTTATAAAAACAATTTTCACCTCTTGTTGACTGTTAACATGACAAAGTCTTTCTTTGGTGTCATTGAAAGCAAAGAATTAGAAACATCTTACTTAGAAAAAGATTTGTTAAAACAATCATTAGGAGTAATTTCTTAATTTCTGGGAATAAACCCAAAAATAGTTACTAAAATTTATCAAATAACTATTAATTAAATCTATTACACTTTAATTTTAACTAATATGCTCAGAAACTATGGGAAAATAAATATATTAATTTCCATATATCTGTCAATAACAATGATTTTTTTGAGAAAATGATTTTATTATAGCATATGGCTTAAATATGTTTTCATCAACTTCAGAACTGTAGATCAGTTCATTCAATTGTTGGATAAGTATCTACTATGTAACCTTGCTGGCAAAGCCAAACTTCATTGTCTAAAACAACCAGCCAAGTCGAATTTAAACTTTTGTTTTCCCAGAAGTCTGTTTATTTAAATAAATGTAAAATAAGCATTTTTCTGATTATTTTTACACTCTTAAGGTAGAGAGCTCTGGCTTGGAGCGTTGTCATGAGTTCCCAGTGTTGATGATGTACGGGTCCTGCCAGGCTTTCGTTGTTTCCTAGGAATGATGCATTATTTGACAGTAGTTGGGAGATGAAAATCACAAGGACCTTATGTGAAACTTGTCAATTGTCCTGCTGCCCCATACTTTGGTATCATATATCTGAATGCCAAACATCCTGTATGGATCAAAAGACCCTGAAACTTACGCCATGCTTTGCCGTTAAAAGAATATGTGTGAGACAGGACACTGGGTATTTTGTGGGGAGGGGATTGATTAAAGGGGGTCTCCCTAAAGCAAAATTTGTTTTAAACTATTGTTTAGCATCTTAGAGGTTCTTATGCTTTGCACTATAATAAAATGAATGAAGGAATATGTCTTTGTTTTGTAAAGTGGTGAGGGGATGATTGTGAGGAGAAGACCTGACCTACATCCTCTGTGCAGTCGCATCCTCAGGCAGATGAGTTTTTGGAAAGAATATATACAGGCATTTGGATTTGGAAGTTGATTGCTTTAAAGGAGTCTGTGCCCGCCTAGCCCCTGGGAAGCCTTTACGAACTCCCCATTGTGTGCATACCAGCGTGAAGATAGCTTTCTTATACTTTTTGTATACAATAATATACTGACATGGAATTGGTACTTGTGAACTTTTTTAACTGTCAGTAATTGATATGGGAAAGGGCTAGAATTTAATTGTATTTTTTAAATCATTCTGAACTATGTAGTTATAAAGAAATATATCAAGTGTTTAATACTCATTAAGGTAGTGGCAGATATATAGTTGGTAAGCAGAATGAATCCTTAGAAGCAATTGAAATTATGAACTAATATAAAAACATGATTGTTTTTTGCTGAAGTAAAATCTTAGCTTTATGTTGTTGACAGAAAAGGCAGGACTGAAACCAGAGCAGTGCCAGGACATGCAGTTGCCTGCTGACACTGTGTTATCCCAGGAAATTCTGCCTTTCAAGGTAAATGCTTGGAAGTCAACAGAGGTAAGTCACTGCTGTCAATTCCTTTTGCTGCTGTAACAAATTACCAAAAATTTTGTGCATTACAACAACACACATTTGTTATCCTGCAATTCTGTGAGTTGAAAGTCTGACCCTGGTCTCGCTGGGCTGAAACCACGGTGTCTGCAGGGCAGCATTCCTTTCTGGAGGACACCTGTTTCCTTGCCTTCCTAACATCCTGTGCTCAAGGAGAAAATTCTGCTTATCTTTTTACTTTGTTTGTGGTATTTTTTGTTATATAGGGCTTTATATATGAATAAAGTCAAGTTGCCAAATTTTTCCTTTATGATTTGTGCTTTTAAAAAAAATCTTGTTATTTCTTCTTCTGTTATAATCAAATCGTTTGTATTTTCACCTAAGTGTTGAAGTCTTATTCCTCTGGAACTTCACTATGTAGTGTACAATAGAGTATACAGTGCCCTGTGAATAGGCAATATTTAATTTAGTCCATCTTTCTATGCTCATTTAAAAATTCATTACAAAATTATTGTAGACTAACAGGAAGTTGCAAAAAGAGTACTGAGTCCTGTATATTCTTCCTTCAGATTCCCCCGGTGTTGACATGTGATATAGCTGTGGTAGTGTCAAATTAGGAAACAGATATTGGTATTTTAGTGTTAACTAGACTACAGACCTTATTCAATGTTAACTTTTTAAATTATTTAATTTTTTTAGAGAGAGAGTCAATTTTTATTTATTTTTTCATCAGGTTTTTGTTTTTCCAACACTTAGTTGTGTATGTGATGCTGGGGTTCAAAGCTGGGTCCTTGAGCATACCAAGCAAGTCCTCTACCACAGAACCACCTCTTCAGCACTCAGTGTTTGTTTTAACCTGCATTTCTGTGGTTGTGTATTTGGTTCTGTGCAGATTTGTGTAACTAGCACCGCACTCAGAATGTAGAATTGTTCCATCCCCACAGAAATAGTCCCTAATGCTCCCCATTCCGCTCCCCAAACCTCATCCTCTGGCAGAAACTAATCTTTCCTCCATTTCTATATAGTTTTCTTCATTTCTAGAATGTTATATAAATGGAATCAGACAGTCTGCAATCTTTCAAGACTGAATTTTTCACTCAGTGTAATGCTCTTGAGGTCCATTGAGGTTGTTGTAGTAATTTGCTTTGTACTGCTGAGTAGCATCACATTAAAAAGATGTACCAGAATTTGCTCACCCATTCCCCCAGTGAAGATTATTTAAGTATTTCTGGGGTTTGACTACTTATAAATAAAGCTGCTGTGAATGTTCATGTACAGATTTTTGGTGTGGAATTTTCATGTCTGAGGTTAGATGTCCAAGAGTGGCTCTTGGGTTGTATGGTAAATATGTGTTGTTTGTAAGAAACTGTCAAGCTGTTTTCCAAAGCCACTGTACCATTTTATATTCCCACCGGCAATGTATAAGAGATCTACTTCTCTGCATCCACACCAACTTTTGGTATTATCATTATTTATTTTATCTGTGATTAACAGGCTTGAATGATATCTCAGGGAGGTTTTCATTTGCATTTCTAAATTAGCTAATGATGGTAATCATCTTTTTATGTGCTTATTTGGGCCATTATAAATTCTTCGGTGAAATACCTATTCAAATCATTTGCCCATTTTCTAATTGAATTGTTTTTTACCATTAGTTTTATGAGCTCTTCATATATTCTGGATATGAGTCCTCTGTTAGATATGTGATCAGCATGTACTTTCTTCCTGTTCTGTGGCTTAGCTTTTCTCTTGCAGTGTTCGGTATTGAACTCACAACCTCACACATGCTAGGCAAGCACTCTACCACTGAACTGCGAACTCAGCCTTTTTCTTTTTTAATATTTTGAGACAGGGTTTCACTAAGTTGTCCAAGGTGACCTTGAACTTGGGGTCCTCCTGTCTCCTGAGTACAGGATTATAGGTGTGTTAACTGAACTTATCTTTTCTAACAATATCTTTCTTAGAAACAAAATTTAATTTTTTTTAAGAAAGAGGGGACAGAGAGAGAGAGAGAGAGAAAGTAAAAAGCAATCTTTATTTAGTTTCTCATGTGACTTTCATTCCTTCATTGTGTACGTGGTGCTGGGGTTTGAACTCGCATCCTTGCATTTGCCAGGCAAGCGCCGTAACTGCTGAGCCACCGCACCAGCCCCCAAGATTTAAATTTTTGATAAAACCCAATATACCAACTTTTCCCCTCTGTCCATCATGCTTTGGTGTCTTATCTAAGAATTCTGCCAAATCCCTGGTCATATTTTCTATAATTTCATAATTTTTTATTATTTTTTTGCCATTTCCAGTCATTTCAAATATGCTTATGTGTAGATTTTCTTTTACTTTCTTCTTTGTCACCGATGGAGCTTTTCAATGCAAAAAACAAAAAAAGTCTGTCATTTCTCTTTAATTCGAAGATTTTTATCTGATTTTCTTTAAATATTTTCTACTCTTTATTTTTTTCTCTTTCTTGGATTCCTAGCATCTGGATAGTTTAGTAATTCCCTTTCTTTCTTTATATTGCTTAACTTTTTTTTTTTTTTAGTTTCTGTTCCCTCATCATTTTTTTTTCAGAGTTCCACAATCTTGATCTTTCTTCTTTTTTAAAAAATGATTTTTTTAAAGAGAGAGGGTCAGTGAGAGAGAAAGAGAGAATCAGTTTTAGTTTTTCATGTGGTTTTCATTACTCTGACATTTCGTTGTATATATGGTGCTGGGGTTTGAACCCATCCTTGCACATGCCAGCCAAACTCCTTAACGGCCAAGCCACCGCTCCAGCCACAATCTTCATCTTTCAATGTAATCATATGTTTACAACTATATCCATCTCATTATTTATCCCATCTGTGTTCTTTGTTTTAACTATTCTATTTTTATATTTAATATTTGTTTCATTCCTCATAATCTTCTTCTTGTTGCTTTACATTTATTGTGTTCTTGTTTATTTCATGTTTACTTATGTTTATTAAAGTTATTTTAAATTCTTGGTTCATCTTTTCTAATTTTTGTTTCCAGTGAAATCTGTGATTCGGTTTTTGTTTTTCTTTTGAAATAGTTATGCTTCTCAAAGGATTGGTTAGGCCTGGAGCTATTGACTGCTCTGTGTAGGATTGTTAAAAGCTAGACTCTAGTCTGTGTCAACCCATCTGCTTTAAATGGAAGATGGGGGAAATGGACTCTAGGGTGGGAAGCATTTCTTTCTTCTCCCCACAAGAAGGACCAGAGCTAATCATGCCTCACTCCAGGTTCAAGGCCTCAGGATAAGTAAGTATTTATCTTAGTACCCGAAAAAGAAGCAGAGACACATCCTAAACCTGACTGCCTGGGGAGCAGAACAGGAAGGGCAAAGAAATATCCTCCCACCAAGTTTTCTTATCTCCTCCATGCCCAGGGCTTCTGTGTTGGCCAGAAGGTAGACCCTGAGTATAGCTTTTGAGTCATAGTGGGTGTGGGGGCAGGCGCCAAGGCAGTAAATGAGTAGGGGGCAGTTCCTGCAGGTTCTAGCTTCATTTATCCTGCACAAGCCACCTTCTCCCCTGGGTAAGTCTCTTGTCTTGCTGGAGGCCTCTGGGTTTTCTTCTCATTTTGATGTCCTCTCCTTATATTGCCTCCCGGCTTGATCTCCAGGGATGGAGCCACCAGCACCAGGACCAGCACTAGCACCAGCACCTGTTCTGTTCTTTCTTCAGTATTCTCTGACTTTCTCAGACACACCTGCTTACTCCTGTTTGCACTTGCGTGTGGCAGCTCACATCTTCTGGTACATAGCTCTTCAAATATTATTTTTCTCTATTTCTTTGACATTTTTTTCTCCTCAATTTCCATTTTATATATATTGGGGCATTTAATCTGTCATTTTTCATGTCTTTCAACTGCTTTTTAAATATTTTTGTTTCCTTTCTCCATGCTGTATTTTAGACTATTTTCTAGTTCAACTTATTCTCCTTTTTTGTTCTATGCTAGAATTTTTCTTATCCAGTGAGATTTTCATTTAAATAAGTGTATTTTTCATTTCTAGGATGTTATTGCTTCTTATGTCCATTTATATTTATTTCATCTCAACTTGTTTGCTTCCTATTTTCTTTAAATTAATATTATCCTTTTCATTATTTTTCAAGAACTCTAAATATACTTAATTTTAATACTTTTAGTTTTTTTATTTTCATTTTGTCAGGAGAAATTCAGTTTTCTTTCTGTTTTAGAATATTGGATTATAAGCTTATCTTGAGTGACTCTGGCTTTTAAAATCTCTCTCTCTCTGTGTATCCCTTTACCTCTCCCTGCCTGCCTATTTTTCATTTCTCTTCTCCTGACCACAGGGACAACCTTACCATACTCAGGACTTGTACTGGCAGCTTGAGCCTCATTTCTGTGGCTGATGTCAGATATTGCAGATCTGATCCCTAGACCAAGGGATGCCATGATTCAGTTGCTGGAAAGTCTGTGTCCTCTTGCCTACCACAGCGTGATAACTTGTAGAAGTCACAACCCACGTTGATTAATGACAGGTAATTTCACACTTCTTTATAAACAGGGGATCCCAATTGCCTGAGCAAACTTTTAAGCAGTGAGCCTGTTTTCAGCACTGTGTCTTTGATGGATCCTTTTAAGCTATCTGTACCCCTCTGGAGTTGAGTTCCTGGTTTTCTCTTCTTTTTTCTGAACCTAGAGTCCCAGAGGTTTGTAACTTTCGCCATTGTAAGTTTCTGTTCATGCTCTCATCCACGAAAATGTTAATCTTAATTTCAAGCATGATTGTGTTTTTAATTTTCACATTTTTATTTTCTCTTTAATTGCTCTGTTTGGAGAAGGAAGGTATCCCCAAGGAATAAACCTGTAGAACCATCTTGACTAAATCTGTTCCACTCATGACCGACCGTATGGAATTCTCATACACTGGTTTGTTTTTGTTTACTGTGTCTTTCTCCCACTAGTAGGAAAGCTCCTAAAGAGAAGAAATTTTCTTAGTCTTCCTCATTACTGACTCTTCAGTTCACAAATTTTTGACTCGTAGATGTTACATATATATATGAACTTCTTTTCCTGTTGAAAGGTGCTCCTTTGGCCTCCTGCTCAGAGTACTTTGTTTAATATTTCCTACTATAAGTCTTACAAGGGAGGGTGGAATTCTTTCCTGACCTTCTGTTCACAACCCCTTTCTGCAACCCAGTTAGGTATTGGCTTCAATTACTTTTTTAGCAGATTAGAAAGAGGTTTATAAAATTGAAATTTCACTGTTGTTTAATTGCAAAATACCTCACATATTGAAAATACACAGTTTACTGTAAAAATGAGACATTAAGTCAAAATAACTTTTAAATTTGAAATCGGTTTATTTACTGTTGATGTCTTTTAGGTAGGAATGTATTTGAAGGGCTCGGGGTGGTGCTCAGTGACTGGAGCTCTTGCCTGGCATGTGGGAGGACCTGAGGTCAAACCCCAGTGCCACATATACAACTAAGTGTCAGAGAAACAAAGGCCAGAAAAATAAATAAAGTTGTTTATCTCTTTCTCTCCCACTCTCTTTCTTTAAAAAAAGAAAAGAAAATAGATTTGAATAAACCTGTGTGCTTTGGTGCCAAAGACATAAAATGCCACTTAGTTTTTTTGTAATCTTTAAATCCTGATTATTATTTTTTCTATAGAGCAAGCTGTGGTTACTGACTTATATCATTCCATATCTAATATCAGTGAGAAAAAAAAAACAGTGTCCTTCTCTCAAAAGAAGTTTAAAAGCAGATTTTTCCTTTTTCGAAGTGTGACTTTATCATCACGGTATCCCATCATCATACTGACAAGATCTCTTCTTACATTTGATTCAGTCTAGATGTCCTCTTCAGGAGTCTGCTCCTGGAGCAGAAGACAAAACCCTGAAAGCCGAGCTGTGAAGCTAATTGTGCTGCAGGTGTGCTGCATGAGAGGTATTGCATCTGCATTACCATTCTCATGTTCCTAATGCAGAAAAAGAAAGAAATGAGATTGTCAACTACTTAGGCAGACGAGGGCTGCTTAAAAATACCTTTGAAATTTTAAATAGAAAGGGGAGGCATATGATGTGTGTACATATAAAAGTGTAACAGCAAACCCCTTGATTATGTAAAACTATAATGAAAAATAAAATACTGCTTTAAAAAACCACTTTAACTACTCTTTTTCTACAAATGAAAGAAAAATTATCCTAAAAGCGGTAAATAAAATTCTTAAACAGAATAGAGCTTTCAAAAGCAGAAGGCACTTGCATATATGATGCTTTCAGAACTAGGTAAAGTACATTTATGACAGATATGGGTCTGTTTTCTCTGTGTATACTGTCCAGAATTTTTGTCATTAAATTTGTTAATAAGGCTATTTGTATCTTTTCCCTACCTTAAAAGGCCTTCTTTTCCTGTTTGAGGAGACTGAACAATGAGGTGGTGATTTTTTTGGTCTCAGTTGTTTCCATAGCAACAGATAGGGATGCTGTGAAGTGATTTGCACAAAATTAAAGCTGATCAAAGCCTTCAGTCTAGTTATAAGTTACTAAATTGACTGTGATAGATGATAAATGATTATTTCCTACTATTTGTGCTTATTATTTTGCTAAAATGGAGAGTATTCTTTTTTAGGTTTATTTCCTATATTTTCAAAAACTTGAACTCATCAACGTTGTTAGAGAAATGGAGATTATATTGATCCTAATTATTTAATTTATCATTCCTCTGTCTCTTTGCTGTATCATCGCTTTATGTTTAAAAGTCTTTTCAGGTTAGTGCTTGTACTACTTTTCTAAATTAGCAAATACTTATCACAAAAGCCCAAAGAACCTAAAAGTGTGAAGAGCAAAGTGTCTCCCTTTTCCTCTGTACTTGAGTTCCTTTCCTCAGAGGTGACTATTATTACCAACTGTTTCTTATGAATTTCTTGGGGGAAATTTTTCAACACATTTTTCTTTTACCTAAGTGGAATCATTCAATATACATTGTTCTGAAACCTGCTTAGATCTAAGCAATGTGTCTTAGTTATTTTTCGACATGATAAATAAAATCAGTCATTGTATACTATTCCAAATTGACTTCTTTCATTATAGTTACACATCATGAGTACATTTCAATATTCATACATATAGCTGTAATGTATTCTTTTTTTTAAAGAGAGAGGGACAGAGAGAGAGACAATCGATTTTATTTAGTTTTTCATGTGGCTTTCATTGCTCTGACTCTTAGCTGGGTACATGGTGCTGGGGTTTGAACCCACCTCCTCATGCATGCTAGGCAAGTGCCGTAACTGCTGAGCCACCATTCCAGCCCCTTGTGCTGTATTCTTTATGTATAAATTCTTATTTAATAATTTCCTATTGGTAATCATTTGCGGATTTTTCACATTTTGTTTATTAAAAGCAGTGCTGGGGGCTGAAGCCATGGCTCAGTGGTTATGATGCTTGCCTGGCATACTTAAGGACACGGGTTCAAACCCCAGCACCATGTACATCACAAAGCTTTGGAGCAATGAAAGCCACATGAAAAACTAAATAAAGTTGATTTCCTCTTTCTTCCTCTCTCTCTCTCTCTTTCTCACTCTCTCACTGTCCCTTTCTTTCTTGAAAAAAAAAGCAATGCTATAATAAAAACACTTCTCCATATATTTTTATGATTTCCTAGAAATGGAATTGCTAAAAGTTTTTTGGTACTCAAATTTAGTTTTGAAAGGTATTACAAATTACTCTTCCCGCAGTTGTACCTGTTTATTAATGCTATGTTAGAGTGACTCTTTGTATCTTTGTAAATACTGAGTATTGGCCGATGTTTTCATCTTTGTCAGTACGAGAAGCAAAACATTCTTGTTTTAATATAACTTATATGTAAGCTTGAACAACTTTTCATCTGTTTATCGGGCACTTATGTTTTTATTATTAACTCTTCTCATACCCTTTGCTCATTTTCCTATTTGTTTCTTGTCTTTTTCTACCATTTTCCCCTTAGTGCTGGCAGCTGGGCCTAGGGCCTCACCCCAAGAGCGTGCTTACTCTACCATTGAACTACATCTCTAGGCCCTTTCTTATTAAGTTTTAAGAGCTGTTAGTCAGATGAAGAATTTATCAATTATCTAGTTCTTTATATGTCTGTTAATTTTCAGTTTTTCATTTGATTTTTATGGCTTCTTTGCCTATACAAGTCTTTTAATTTTTGTGCATTCAATTTTACCCATCTTTCCTTTGTTATTTCTATATTTTAAGTATTCTTAGAAAGACTTTCCTTACTCTAAAACTTTATAAAAAGTCATCTTGACTTTAAAAAACACTATATTTTAGAGCCATTTTAATTTCACAGCAAAATTGAGCAGAAAGTAGTTTTCTTCTTCTACCCCATCCCTCCTATGTGCACAAATATTACAACATCCTCTATGATGTTGATAGTACATTTGTTGCAATCAGTGAACCTACAGTGACATATAATCACTTAAAGCCTACAGTTTACATTAGGGTTCATTCGTGGTGTTGTATGTTCTGTGGGTTTGGACAAAACCACAGTGATGCTTATTGTACAGGATAGTTTCACAGTCATAACAGTCATCGTGTACTGCCTGTAGATCCCTCTTTTCCTCCAACATCAGAACCACCAATATTCTTAGCCTCTTATTATTTCCGTAGTTTTCCTTCTCCAGAATACTGTATTTTGGAATCATACAGTATGTGGCCTTTCAGACCAGCTTCTTTCATTTAGTAACATGCATTTAAGTTTCCAAGTTTCCTCCTGCCTTTTTTTTTTTTTTTTGGTACCAGGATTGAACCCAGTAGTGCTTAACCACAGAGCCACATCCCCAGCCCATTTTATTTTCTGTTTTGAGACAGGGTCTCACTAAGTTACTCAGGGCCTTGCTAAGTTGCTGAGGCTGGCTTTGGACTTGCAATCCTCCTGCCTCAGTCTCCTGAGCTGCTGGGATTATATGTGAACCACCATGCCTGGCTCCTTCTTTTTATGGACTAATGGCTCATATCTTTTTAGTGATGAATAATGCTCCAGTCTCTGGATGTACCACAGTTCATCCCTTCACTTACTGAAGGGTACTTCCAAGTTTTGGCAATCGTTCATAAAGCTGCTATAAACATCTGTGTGCAGGTTTTAGTGTGGACCTAAGTTTTCTAGTTCATTTGTGTAAGAACCAAGGAGTAAAATAAATGCTGGACATATAGTAAGAGTATGTTTAGTTTTATAAGAAATAGTTCTTACTGAAAGACCTCTACAGGGAAAATTATAGAACCCTGAAGAAAATAAGGAATTTCCATACTGCTTTCCAAAGCAGATATACTAATCTGCAGTACCACCAACAATGTATGAATCCCTTTTTCCCCTCATCCTTGCCAGTGTTTGTTATTATTTTTATTTATTTTTTTGATAGTTGGAATCAACCCCAGAGGAACTTTAGTACTGAGCTACATCCCCAGCCATTTTTTTTTTTAAATTTATTTTGTAAAAGGGTCTCACTAGTTGCTTACAGCCTTGCACCTTGCTGAGGCTGGCCTTGAACTCAGGATCCTCCTGCCTCAGCCTCCAAAGCCACTGGAATTATATGCATGTGCCACCATGTCTGGTTATTACTTTTATTCTTGATGATTGCCATTCTTAACTGGAATAGCATGAAATCTCAATGTTGTTTTGGCCATAAAGAACAATAACATTATCTCATTTGCATGAAAATGGATCGAATTGGAGAATATTATGTTAAGTGAAATAAGCCAGACTCAGAAAGTCAAGGGTTGTGTTTTTTTCTTTCATTCATAGAACCAGAGAGAAAAAAAGGAAATAGCAAAATAAGGGATTTCTTGAGAATAGATTTTTTGGAGTAATCAAGTTTTCCAAGTTCTTTATAATAATATTCTGGATATTAATCCCCTATTGGTGGAATAGCTGGCAAAGATTTTCCTCTCATTCTGTAGGTTCTCCCTTCACACTCTAGTTTCCTTTGCTCTGCAGAAATTTTATAATATGATGCTTTCTCACTTATTAATTCTTGAGTTTATTTTTTGTGCTTTCGGGGTGTTGTTAAAGAAGTTGGTGTCCATACCAGTATGTTGGAATCTTGAGCCTATGTTTTCTTCTAACACTTGCAAAGTTTCTGATCTAATTCCTAGATCTTTGTTCCACTTTGAGTTGACCTCTGTGCAAGGTGAAAGATAGGGATCTAGTTTCATTCTACTACATGTGGATATCCAGTTTTCCCAGCACCATTTGTTTAAAAGGCTGTCTTTTCTCCAACATATGTCTTTGGCACCTCTTTTGAGTGGATGCAGGTGACTGTATCCATGTGGGTTTGTTTCTGTGTCTTCTGTTCCATTTGTCTTTTTATCTATTTTGATGCCAATCACATGTTATTTGTGTTACTATACTATACAGTATAATTTGAGGTCATGTATTGTGTTGCCTCCAGCATCACTCGTCTTGCTCAGGATTGCTTTGGCTATTCTGAATCTTTTATTCTTCAAATGAATTTTAGGACTGTTTTTTCTAGTTCTGTGAAGAATATCATTGGTATCTTTATGGAGATTGCATTGAATCTGTGTAATGCTTTTGGTAGTATGGCCATTTTGACATTAATTCTGCCTATCCAAGAACATGGGTGGTCTTTCCATCTTATAAGATCTTTAGTTTCTTTCTTTAGCACTCAGTAGTTTTCATTGTAAAGGTCGTTCACTTCCTGGCTTAGAGTTACTTTTTTGTTTTGTTTTGTTTTGTTTTAGCTTATCATGAATGGGATAGTTTTCCTGATTTCTTTCTCAGCAGAAAAGAATCTCATTGCGTAATATTGGTCTTTTATGTTTATATATTATATCCTCATGGTTCAATTTGGGTAGCTCATAAGTATCTAGAAATTCATTGTATCATTGAGATTTTTCTAGTTTATTGAAGTATAAATTTTCAAAATAGTTTCTAATGATCTTCTGGCACTGTCTGTGGTGATAACTTCTTTTTCATGTATAATTTTATTGAGTAAATTTTTCTTTTTCTTTTGGTTAGATTGACTAAGGCTTTGTCAATCTTATTTATCTTTTTGAAGAACCAACTTTTTGTTGCATTGATCCTGTGTATTGTTTTTTTATTCTCAATTTCATTCATTTCAGCTCTGATCTTAATTATTCTGTCTTCTACTGATTTTGGAGTTAGTTTATTCTGGACCTTGAGGTATATAGATTATTTTGGATGTTTATGTGTGGGTGGTGTAGGCACTTGATGCTATAAATTTTCCTCTTAAAACTGTCTTCGTATTGTCCCATAGATTTTGATATATTTGTTTTTATTTGTTTCTAAGATTTTTAAAATATTTCTCCCCTGATTTATTCTATGACCCATTCCTCATTTAAAAGTATATTATTTCATTTCCAGGTGTTAGAATAGTTTCTGTTTTTTTTATCATCTTATTTATTTCTAATTTAATTCCATTATAATCTGACCAGAAATAAAGTATTATTTGTTTGTTGTTTGTTTGTTTTTTTTCTTTTTTGAGTTTGCTAAGATTTGCCTTGTGTCCCAAAATATAGTCTGTTTTAGAGAGGGTTCTATGTATAGCTGAGAAAAAAGTGAATTCAGTTGTTGATAGATTAAATATTCTGTAGATATCTGTTAGGTTCATTTGATGAATAGTGGTTTTTAGTTCTGAAGAGTCTCTACTTAGTTTATAACTGGATGATCTATGTGTTGGTGAGAGAGGTGTGTTCACATCACCCAGTATTATTGTATTGGGGTCTATTTGATTCTTCATCTTGAGTAGGGTTTGTTTTATACATGTAGGTGCACCCACATTTTGGGCATCAATATTTGTAATCATTATGTCTTGTTGGGTGATTCCCTTAACAGTATAAAGTGACCCTTCTTTGTCTCTTATGATTAATTTTGGCTTCAGGCCTACTTTGTCAGGTATAAGAGTAGTTACTCCTGTTTGCTTTTGGTCTCCATTTGCACGGCATGTCCTTTTCCATCCTTTCACCTTCAGCCTGTGGATGTCTTTGCTTGTAAGGTGAGTCTTATAAGCAACATATGGTCAGGTCTTAGTTTTTGATCCATTTTACCAATCTACATATTTTGGTTTGAGCATTTAGATCATTTATATTCAGTGTTTTTATAGAGAGATGATTTTTATTTCCTCCCATTTTGATTAAATTCAAATGCTCTTTTAATTGACTATTCTAATGAAATTCATTCATACATTGGCTCTGATACTTATTTTTCATTTCTTCTGCATGAAATATTTCATGGAGTATGTTTTGTAGTGCTGGCTTAGTAGTTATGAATTCTTTAAGTTTATGCTTGTCATGGAAAGTTTTTATTTCATTCTCAATTCTGAAGGACAGCTTTGCTGGAAGTAGCAATCTTGGTTGACAACTGTAAGGACTTGTTATATGATATTTTAAGCCAACCTAGCTTTTAAGGTCTGGGCTGAGAAATCAGTAGAAACTCTAATTGGCTTACCTCTAAATGTGGCCTCCCATTTCTCTCTTGCTGCTTTAAAAATACTATCCTTTTTCTGCTATTAGGTCTTTTAATTATAATGTTTCTTGGAGAAAATCTTTTTTGATGCTTTTTGAGAATTTCTACCTCATTCCTAAAGTTTGGAAATTTTTCTATATTTTATTGAAAAGGTTATGCATTCCTTTATTTTATATTTCAGTGCCTTCTTCTAAACCAGTGATTCTTATATTTCATCTCTTAATGTTATTTCAGATTCCTTGAATATTCTTGTCATGGCCTCTTAACATCTTTCCTTTATTGTCAGCTTTACTTTCAAGATTATAGACTTTGTCTTCAAGGCCTGAGAGGTTGTCCTCTATGTGGTCTAATCTATTGGTGTGCTTTCAACTGAATTTTTAATTTGATTTATTGAATCTTTTCCAGGATTTCTGTTTAGTTCTTTTAAAGAATCAATCACTCCCTGCCCCCTTTGTGGAAAGATCTTTGACTTCATGTATTTTCTTAAGTTCATTCCTTACATCTTCATTTAGTGCATTGAACATTTTAAGTGTGAACTTCCTAAATGCTTTATCTGACATTTCCTCCTCCTGTGTCAATGGGATGAGTTGTTTAAGTGTTGTGGGGGATATTTGGGGTGGCTTGTTCCCTTGCTTTTTCATATTGTTTGTCTGTCTAACCGCCTCTTGGGATAATTATCTGTTCTTCTTGTATGAAAGGCATTATTTAGTGAGCCTCTTTCTCTTAAGAGCCCTTAGCTGGGTGTATATACAAGTATTGATACTTCCACTCAGTGTGTATCCTCTGCTATGCCCAGTGTCAGCACCACTTTGAGGGAAGATACTAAATCCTGTTAACCAAAGTCACTTCAGAGAAAAGCCATATGGTAAAAAAATCTTAGGGGGAGAAAAGTATTGAAAATGTTCTCCACAGTTCCTTTAATCCAAGTATAAAATTATAGTAATGTTCTTGAGTAGATTGAGAAATTAGTTATTAAAGATAGTAAAATTATTATTATACCATATAGGCATGAAAAGGGTAGGAGAGAAAAATTTGGGAAAGGAAAGGAAATATAGGAAAAATATTAATCAAAATAAAAAGAAGAAAATAGTGCAGTGGGGAGGGGTTGAGGCAGGAGTAGGTAATTCTAGAGGTGAACAGAGACAAAGAGGAGCAATTGCAGACCTGTGCTAGGGAAGCAAAGAGAAATAATGAGTGCAACTAATGTTTTAAAACAAAGGAAGAAATACAATCAGTAGAGTTGAGGGCTGCATTATTTTGTTTCCTTCTGGAGCACTTATTGGTTCATTGTGAAAGGTCATATCTATAAGATCAAATATGATGTTAGAGAAATCTATGATATTTTTTTGCTAAGGTGGGGAGGTTTGTTATTAAGTGTTCCTGATTTGAATTTCATTAGGATTTTTTAATTAAGAAATTTAGTTATTGTATAACCAAAAATGCATCCAAAGTAACAGTAGGATATGCATATATTCTTAAATCAGATTTACCCCCTAGATCCCTCTCTATTATCCCTCCCTTTCTCCTCTCCCACCTGCCCTTCCCCTCTCCTTACCAATACATTTCTATGGTTGCCATAGGTTATATGTTGCTAAGCCTTTGCTGAGTCTAATACATGAGGTTGACTACCTTTCACACAGGCCTGGGTTTAGCTCCAGCCTACACAAATGAGTGAAAACATTTGACCCTTGACTCTCTGAGTTTCTCAGCTGACTGCTTGGGGTTATCCTCAGGAAACTCACAGACTTCTGTGGGTATGAGTCTGAGTAAGAATCAAGTTAACTAGATATTCTGGAACTCACAGCTGTGGATCCTACTCGGGGTGCTGGGGCACAGGAGCTGCTTCCCTGGTTGCTGTGGTTTTCTCACCAGTGCTTGTTTATGAGCCTAGAGGCCCAAGTCTGTGGTGCTTGAGGGTGCTGCACCTGCTGCCTGCTTCTGTTGGGTTGCGGGGGCCTAGGGTGCAGGACTCAGAGTTGTCACTGACTGAGCCCCTGCTTCTTTCCCCAGGGGCTTCTTTTTAGTGGCATAGAGCTTGTCTTGCAGCTTTGGGACCTGTAAATGCAGGCTGTCCCTGAGTGAACTGTGGCACAGAAACCCCCACTCTGGCTGATGAAGATTTCCAGATTTTACCCATCACTGCGGCAGTCTGAGGGCATCAATTGGCCCATCTTTGCCTGTGCTCCTGTGGAGGCTATGGGGAGCACTGGGCTAGGGCTGGCGTTCCCCAGGAGACATCAGCTCTTGAGTCTGCTCTACCCCACTGCCTATGAAGGGTTTTCATAGTCATAACCTAGCAGGGATCCCTCTACAGGTTCCTTATAAATGTCTACAGGTTCCTT
The DNA here is from genome assembly GCA_004027875.1 of Aplodontia rufa. Classification (NCBI taxonomy): domain Eukaryota; kingdom Metazoa; phylum Chordata; class Mammalia; order Rodentia; family Aplodontiidae; genus Aplodontia; species Aplodontia rufa. The sequence goes on along the minus strand of PVKS010014473.1, from coordinate 7,804 downwards.
ATAAATGGATTACTGAGACAACTCTTTTCAGAGGCATTCCCTAGGGCTATATTTGTTACTATCTGTAGGTGGAGAGAAGCTGTGTTAATTTAATTTCTTCCAGGGAGGCTGGCTAGCTGTGAACTCTTAAAAAAAAAAAGGCTTCCCTGCACAGCACAGCTCTCTGCCCGCAGTTTGGGCTAAACTGTGTGATCTCCTTCATTGTCTGTGCTGCTTTTGCCCCGTTTTATCTTGGTCTGCTTTTCTTTCCGGCTGTTGTTAAGGAAGTAAGCTGATGGGCTTTTCCTCTCTCTTTTTCTGTTTGGTCAGTTTTTCTTTCATTGCTTTGTTTCTGAGCTGTGGAGGCGTCAGGGCTACTACCTGGATCCTCTGCTCTGTTCTATCTTCCAAATCCCCTCACCAAGATTTGTCTCTGGAAACCTGGAAAGATTTTACTTAATTCTTAAACAAAAAGTAATATCCACAAATGCAAAATAAAAGTAATGTATCCCTTTCATTTGGTTGATGTTATTGTTCTGTGGTATTGGTATTTTTGCTCCGAGATTATTGAGTATAATGTGGGATAAATCAAATATTGTCTTTGGTATCCTTGAGAACCCGTATTCTCAGCATGGGGGACAGGAGATATGAATGTAAGAAGACATTGAACTCAGTGGATTTGAACTAGAAGTGTATCAGTGTAAACTCATGTAATTCATCTTGTCTACAAGCTAAAGAAAAAATGATAAGACAGTCTCAATGGATGCAATAAAGCATTTGACAAAATTCAACACCCACTAATGAAAAAGCTCAAAAAAACTGGAAATTAAGAAAGTTGGCAAACAATGTGAACAGTCATTTCACCAAGTACAGATGGTAAACAAATACATGAAAAGGTCGCCAACATCGTTAGCTTTTAGGAAAATTTAAACACACAATGACATGTTGAAATGGCTGAAATAAAAAAATGGTCATAACACCAAACGCTGGTGAGGATGTGGAGAAGTTAGATCACACATTTATTCCTCTTGGGAATGCAAAATGATGCAGCTATGCTAGAAAGTAGTTTGTCAGTTTCTTATAAAACTGAACATGTGACTGCCATATCACCCAGCAACTGTACTTTTAGACATTTATCCTAGAGAACAAAAACTTATTTAAATCCTATAAAAACTTGCATACAAATATTCACAGCAGCTTTATTTGAGTAGCTAAACTCTAGAGAAACCCACGTGTTCCTTAATCAGTTAAGCACCCATACTGGGAACTACTCAGCAATGAAAAGGAAGGAAATATGGATACACACAACAATCTGGATGAATCTTAGGAACTATGCCAGATTTAAAAAAAAAAAAAACAACCTCCAAAGGTCACATACTGCATGATTGCACTTATATAACGTTCTTTAAATGTCATAGACAGGAAGAACAGATTCATAGGGACAGTGGGGGATAGGTATTGCTATGAAAGTACTTCAGGAAGTATTGATCATAATGGAAATGTTCTTTATCTTGACTATGTCAGTATCCGTATCCCAGATGTGATTAATTTTGTTTTTTTCAACTGTCATTTCTCTGTTAGGACCTGATGCTCTTTTATGATGAGGATCCAAAGCCACTTTTGCCAGAAATACCTCCTACCATTATCTCTTCAACTACACGGCTGCCAGCAGAAGTTTGCAACCTCTGGGATGCAGGTAATTTGGTGAAGAAATAGGTAATTTATTCAGAAACATGACCAAGAAACACTAGGAAGGATTCCATATAAATAACAGATTTTATTTTGCAAAATATACCAATAGTTGACTTTTATTTAATGTCAATAATGAGGAACAGGATTAGGATTCAGCATGCGCATAGTCCTATAATCTTATTTTACCAGGTTTTTAATTGTTTTTTCTCTTTCACTTTTTTCTTTTTCATTGTTTTGTTTCAAAAGTAATTACAAACTTTAAATCTTTTATGGATGGTTTTAAAAAGGCAGGAAATTAATTTAATGTATTTTCATTAACTTATTTTTGATAAAGTTTAATTTTTGACATATTTCAAAAGTAAGCACTAGGCAAAAAATGTGCAAAGTCAAGATGCATATTATATTATCTATCCCACAAATTGGTTTATCATCTGTTGAATAGTTGAAAGGCACAGTATAAAAACCATACAAAAGTGGCCTTGCATAAGCTAATGTGTTGCATTTCAGCTGAGTTCTACTGGTAATCGAACTTCCCTGGGATCTGATTCCAAGTTGAGCCACTCCATCCTGTGTCTGTTCTCCATGAATTGTCATTCGCAATACATTCTTCTCAGTTTTCTCAGAAGGCAGGTTGGAAGGAAGGTCTGCACAAATGAGACTGGAACATTGTCATTATTGTTGTTCTTTCTCTTTGTTTTTTCTTTTGTTTTGTCCCAGCATCCTTTCCCTTATCACAGAGGTGACTCCTCCTGTTTTAAGTTCCATTTTCACCATCTTCTTGGATCATGCACATCAAACTTTCCCCTTAGGTACAGCTTCAATATCCAAACTATAAATGCTATAATGTATTAGTATAGACTTCTTCTACAAGCTCACATTTGTGTAAAGTTTTCTTATAAAGTCAGATGTAAGGACAATGCGGATATTTTAATAAAGACAAAAACAAATTTCTGGTTATGGTATGGTATGATATTTGTATAAGGATAGTATGCTCAAGGATAATTAATTACAAATGATGATAATACATTAGTCAGTTTGCTTGATATTCTTATAGCACACATTAAGTGAACAGATCTCAAATCCAGAAGCTTGAAAGAAAAACAGTAAGGAAAACTTTTTTATATTCTGACATAGATTAAGATTTGTCCCTCTCAACACTTAAAAAAATAGACTTTGAGAGCAGTTTTAGAGTGACAGAAAAACTGAGTGGAAAGTAGAATTCCTATATGCCCTTTACCCCACTTACATATAGCCTCCCCCACTATCAGTGTTCCACACCAGAGTGGTACATTTCTTACAGTTGATGAGCCTCACTGATACACTATCATTGGTGTAAGTCCACAGTTTGCATTATAATTTACTATACATTCTATGAGTTTGAACAAATCAAATGCATACACAATTGGAGTATCATACAGAGCCCTTCCGGTGCTCTACAGACTCTCTGTGCACTGCCTAGTCATCCCTCCCTCCTCCCAACCCCTGGCAACCACTGATCTGTTTAAGGTCTCCATAGTTTTTTCTTTTCTGGAATGTCATAGAATTGGAATCATATATGTGTAGTCTTTTAACATTGGCTTCTTTGATTTAGTAATATGGATTTAAGGTTCCTCCACATCTTTCCATGGCTTGATAGTCTGCTTCTTTCTAGTGCTAAATAGGATGTACCAATTTGTTTATTCATTTACCTATTGCAGAACATCTTGGGTACTCCCAGGTTTGGGCAATTATAAATAAAACTCCTTATAAGCTTCTGAAACAAGTTTTTGGATGAACATAAGTTTCCTCCCTAACATGTAATACAAATGAAATTGAGTATAAATGAGCATCACAGGCAACCCACCCGACAGAGGAAAAAAGCCACAAAACACAGGGGCTTTTCCTATTTTTAAGTCTTTCTTTTCTCCAGACTTTTCTTGACACTAGTCTCAGAGACATCTTGTTAAAATGCAGATCTTAGCATTTCACTTCCAAGCATAATAGCTTTCACCATTTCTTCACTGCCAAAGAACAAGTCTCAATTTTTTTTTTATTGTCATATAAAACTTCCATCATCTGATCCTGGCCAATCTTTCTGGGCTCATCACCCAGAGCTGCCAATATTCACTATGCTTGGTGCCATTCCATTACTTTTGTAGTTTCTTCTCTTTGGAATGTTTGTTCGGGTTACTTTGGCTATGTAACACATTACCCTAAAACTTTGTGGTATAAAAGAAACATTTATTTTGCCCATGGATTCTCTGGGTCAGGAATTAAGACAGGGCACAGTGGGGATGGCTTGTCTGTGGGCCTCAGCTGGGGAACTCAAAGACTGGGCCAGGAATCATCTGAAGGTTTGCTCTCCACACATCTTGCAGTTGCTGCTGGAGCTCTGCTGGGGCCTCTTTTCTTCTCCATATGAGTCTCCTGGTGTGGTCTCTTCATAGGGGCTAGTTTGGGCTTCCTCACAGCGTTGGAAGCAAGGACCCAGTAGAAGCTGAATAATCTTGGAAGGCATGCTGTGATACTTCCATCACATTATGGTCATCAAGGCAATCACACAAAACTGCCCAAGTTCAAGGGAGAGGGGATATAGACCTCCACTTCTCCATGGAGAAGTGTCAGTATCGTACTGAAAGAAAGCATATTGTTGCCAGTCATCTTTAGATAATAAAATCTGTCATAATCTTCCACCAAATTATGAATGCTTGACAAAATCCTATTTAAAAAGCAAAACCCTGGGCCAGAGTGGTGACTCAGCTGTACCGTGCTTGCCTGGCATGCGCAGGGACCTGGGTTCAGACCCCAGCACCACATACACAACTAAATGTCAGACCAGCAAAAAACAGATGAAAAAATAAATAGAGTTGATTCTCTCTTTCTCTCTCTTTCCTTCTCTCTCTCTTAAAAAAAAAATTTAAAAAAGCAAGGCCCAGCAAAAATGTTACCACTGTTGTAAAATCTTTTTATGCACTAATTTATCCTTTGTTCTCACAGGACTTTACTCATACTTTTTTATAGAACTTATAATTTATATGATGATAATTTTGTAAATTATGTTTACTTTATAATTACATAAGCTAATAATAGGTGAATATAATCTTATTTTTAAAAATTCAAATAATATAGATAAAGCTCACCCCCTACCTTGACTGTTCCTTATCCCAACACAGTCCCACAGTTAACCACAGGGACCTTTCTCTGTGCATTTACATACATATATTACTTATAATTGACTTTGTTTTATAACATTATTCTGTGTTTTCCTGGAACTTTTATTAAACAAGAATATCACTTAGGGGCTGGAGTGGTTGGAGTGCTTGCCTGGCATGTGCAAGGACCTGGGTTCAAACCCCAGCACCACATACACAACTGTTAGAGAAATGAGGGGCAGATGAATAAATAGATAAAAGTTGATTCTCTCTTTCTATCTCTCCCTCTCTTTCTCTCTCGCTTTAAAAAAATATATATCACTTGGTTATCTTTGGTGTGTGTCAATATTTAGAGATTTAATAAATATTTTGTAAATGGTTTGTTTTTTTAACTCTAGTAGGGCCTGGACATTATAGTTTATACCCCTGCTGATAGACATTTTTTGGGTGTTTTATATTTTTCACTATTATAAATATACCTTGTACATATGTATGAGTGTTTCTTTAGGGTGGGTTCTTAAAAATGGAATCCTTGGGCCATCATGTAGGCCAGAATTCCATTTAATTAATGCTGCCAAATAGCCTCTCAGGATGTGGGTGCCAGTTTGCACTCTGGCTTGCCATATGAGAGGAGCTATTCACACTTACCCTCACTAGCATTTGATGTTTTCAAGCCTTATATTTTTATCACTTGGATAGAAGTTGCATTGCATAGGAGGTATACTTTGCTTAATTCCACATATTGATTGGGTATTTCTGTTTCCTATTCTGTGGATTACCTATTTATATAATTAGCCTATTTTTCTTTTGAATTGTTCATTGTTCATTTGGGTTAATTTTGTACAAGCACACACAGCACATACTAATCCTTTCTCTGTAATTTATGTTGCAAATGTCATCTTTCAGACTAAATTGTCTTTTGGTTTTCTTTTTTTTAAGAGAGAGAGGGACAGTGAGAGAGAGAGAATTTTATTTAGCTTTTCGTGTGGCTTTTGTTGCTCCAACGCCTTGTTGCATATTTGGCACTGGGGTTCAATCCCGCATCATCAAGCATGCCAGGGAAGCACCGCAACTGCTGAGCTCCAGCTCCAGCCCCATTTTTTGGTATTCTTAGCGCAGTGCCTTCATAAAAGTTTTCTGTTTTGTATCGTTACTCTTTTCCTTCACGTCTTTGTGTGTTTAAAGACAGCTGTACCTCTACCAAGTTTATAGGACATGTTCCCTCATATTTTATTTTAATTGTTTGAGTTATTTAATCCATCTGGATTGAAAGTATTCATGAATGGTTTTAGATAGGGACAGTGGGCAGCCAGTTGCTTTATAGTGCTTATTCACCAGTCCGTTTTTCTATTGTTTTTAGATGTTCTTTAATATATACGAAACAGTGTCTATTCAACAACTCTGTTCTGTTCCAGTGATACTTCTTTTGTTCCTGGTCTGTTTAATAATTTTTTGCAATTATTGTAACATAATACTATGGTTCCATTAATATATTAATGTATTAAATATCTGTAATGTAATATGTCCATTTTATTTAACTAGTGTATTTGTTATGGTTTAGATCCAGCATGTCTCCCAGAAACTCATGTGTTACAGGTTTTGCTCCCAGTGCAGCAATGTCCAGAGGTAGGGCTGTTAGGAAATGTTTGGCTCCTGAGGATTCTAACTTCATTAGCAGATTAATTTATTTGATGGATTTAGAATTTGGATGGACTACTGAGGGGTGGTGGAAACTAGGCAGAAGGAGTATGGTTGGAGGAAGCACATCACTGGGGCCGTGACCTTGGGGCTACATCTTGTTCCTGGTGTGTGCCCTTCCCTCCGTCCATCCTTGCACCCTACCAAGAGCTGAGCAGATTGACTCCACCACACCTTTCCTCCATGGTGTTCCGCCTCAGGAGCAATGGAGCTGGCTGACAAAAGCCTGTACAAAAACCTCTGAGCCACAATAAACCTTTCCTCCAAGTTGTATCAGGTATTGTGGTCACAGCAACGAAAAGCTGACTAACAACATCAGTGGTCACTTAGGTTCTTTCCATATTTTTACTAGTATATAAGGTGAACTAACATCGTTTCTCCCTTTGCAGATAAAGCACACTTATTTATGCTTTTCCATGATTTGATGCAGATTCTGAAATATATCCTTCTGAATTTCTGGTGGTAGATTCTGTCCAGTTCACTAACTTATCCCGTCAACAGATGGCTCTGATTTCCATGTTCTGATTTTGACAACTTTAGCCCATGGCAAAAAATAAAGCAAGAAAGTTATTCTGGTACAGCCTCTTCACTGCTTCTCTTTCTCCCTTGCCTTTGTCCACGCTGGCGTGCAGTCAGCGCTGGGAGGCCTTACTCCCTCACCTGTGCCAGCACGAGGTGTTCGCCTCACTGAGCCTGACCTTCCCTTTAGCCCACAGAGGCCATGCTCTTGGATTTTGTGCTGCTCCCTCCTTGATTTTCTTTATAGTATTATTACATATATTTCTACTGTAAACAGTTTTTCTTTGTTTCATAGCCTCTTGGACTTTCTTTAAATGGTGTCATTCTGAATTTATTTTTCTGACCTCCTTTCATCACTCAGTATTATATTCCTAAGGTTCATCTGTGTGTGGGAGGGGGTTCTCCTTTGCTCTCATGGCTGCATAGTATTTTATTGTATGTATGTATTATTATGTACTTGTTTACTATTCTGTAGAATAAGTTTTCAGTGCTGTGGGTCACGTTTTTGTATTGCAAACAGTGCTTTTTTTTATTAGAAGTATATAGAGATACAAATGAGGGGAAAACATTATCAAACCAACAATAATAAATGTATATATACTTTGTTATCCAGGGGTAATGCCAAAACATGGATGACCACCTTGGGTTTTACCTGTTGCAGTTTCCCCCAGGAGAACTCATGCGTTAAATGGGTATCTCGTGGAGGAAAGACATCGGCTTCTGGGATGGTTCCCCCCTATTCCCACTCTCCAGTCTCCTGTGAGTTCTTCATACAACCTCCCCCC
>PVKS010014472.1:0-48274 GCA_004027875.1 Aplodontia rufa | reverse complement strand
GGAAATTCATGTGTTATGGCTTTTATATACCAAATAATGTTTCTCCACTGATGCCTCACAAACAGGAGGATATTTTCCCTGAAAATGAATTTTTTGAAATATTTTGGAGTACTGTGCTAACATGCCTAATGTGAAACAGCTAATATAACACAGGCCTTGGGAATTTGCAGCGAGTAATTAGCTCATTAAATACACACACCCTCCCTTCCTTCCTTTCGATGTTTTGTCTGTTTTGCTTTATTCTGTTTTGCTTGCTCTGTTTTTGTTTTGTTGGCCTTCACCGCGTGGCAGGCAATATTCCCACCGTTCACCATTGAACACCCTGCAGAGCAGCTGAAAGCAGAGATTATCATTTTTTATTTCAGCTGAGGAAAGGAGACTCTGGGAGACCAGGAGACCGTCAGTGTCACACAGCTCAGAATCGGTGGAACCGGAATTGGAATTGGTTATTCCAGTGCCCATTGAGGTGAACTATGACTTCACCACAGCTGCCTGGAAGACAATTTTAGCAAAACAAACAAAACCCAAAACACTTGAGTTACTGTAAATGTGCATCGCACTGGTTGCTCACAAAATAAAAGACAGTTTCTCCCCTTCCTTCCCTGCAGAAGCGAAAACCTTCTCAGACTAACTGAGAGTGAGATGCAAAGTCCTGCGCTATGTCCCTCCCTTTCTGCCAAGGGGACAGCACTTCTCCTTGCCTTACAGCCCAGGGCAGGTGAGGAGCAACACAGGGAAAGCAAAACTGTCCTTCCCGCCCTTTTCAGTGTGACTGTTCTTGTTATTGCTATGCTCAGGTGCTGTGGTTCCTCACCTAGTTTCTTTTGCTCTTGTGAAGTTTTTTTCATGTACCGACAGTTGTTCCAGTTGCAGGAGAGCTCTGTTTCATCATCTTGCTGCGCCCTCTGCTGGGACAGAACAGGTCTGGGAGAATATTGTGGAGTGGGCTTGAGAAGCTCTGCCCAATCGTCTCCGGCCACAGACGGTGTTTTCCTTGCATTTTTGGCCTGTCATTGTTAGGAAAGAAAGGACTAAAGTGATGCACCACAAGCAACAGAGATTATAGACACAACAGACAGGTGCTTTGGTGATGGATGGGACCCATCACTGAGCAGGGCCACAATGCACAGACCTGAAAGTGAGATGACATTTAGTGGTCATGAGGCTCCAAATATCACTGGAAAGATAGGTAACCCTGGATCACTAATGGCACATTTTGAAAGACATAATGTATTTGTTCAAAATTGATTAGTACAGATATTTTATTTTAAAATGTATTTTTTAATGTATCTAATAGTCAGGCGCAGGGTGCATACCATTAATATCAGTGAGTCTAGAGGCTTAGGTAGGAGTATCTTAAGTTCAAGGCCAGCCTCAGCAATTTAGCAAGGCCCTAAGCAACTGAGCAAGACCTTGTTCAAAATTAAAAATCAAAGTAAAAGGGCTAGGAATGTGGATCAGTGGTTAAGTGCCTCTGGTTTCAGAGCTTGGTACCAAATAAAATAATGTATATACTTAAGGTGTACAACATGATTTTTTGAAATATATAGTGAAATGATGACTACTAAGTTACAAATTCATCACTTCACCTACTTATCTTTACTTTTGGGATAAAACCACCTAAAATCCAGTGTTATAGCAATTGCCAGTATACAATACAAAATTATTAGCTATAGTCCTCATCCTGTACATTGATCTCTAGAACTATTAATCCTACCTAACTGCAAATTGTGCCTTTTGACCTGCTTCTCCCCACTCCATCCTCCTCTCCAACCAAAGCATAATCATTCTACATTCAGCTTCTATTTATTTCTCTTGACTTTTAGATGTAGTATAGAAGTAAGATCATGCAGTATATTCCTGTGTTTAGCTTATTTCACTTAGCATTAGTCTTTCAGGTACATTCATGTTGTGCCAAATGGCCGTGTCTTCTTTTGTAAGAACGAGTAATATTACATTGTGTACACAGACATACAATTTTTTTTATCCAGTCATCAGTTGATTGATGCAAGTTGTTTCCATTCCTTGGCTACTATAAATAATGTGAGGTAGTATAATGATTTCAAGTTGTAGTAGCAAAAAATGTTTGTCAAGACCCCAAATATACAATGTTTGGTCAGTCATGCTTACAGGTACTCTGGGAATTTACAGAGAATTCTCATGTCCATAATATCTCTTTGGATTCTCCTAATTTCCTTTGCCTAAGGTAAACTTATTCCCATTGCAGAGCTAAGGATGCTGGGCCTTGGAGATGCAGTCCCCTGGCCACAGACACACAGATGGCCTGTGGTAGGGCTGAGGCTGGAAACCATGTCCCCTGCATCTTGCACTTCACACTCCACACAAACGCTCACTTCACTTGGACAGATCAGTATTTCCTGATAAGGTGCCATGATTCAATATTTCGTGATTCAGCCTGAACAGAAACTTTCAAAGTAAACATTAATTTAGTTAATAATTACAGCACCAGTTGAGTAAAAATGAGGTCAGAGAAGTTGAGTTTTATAACATTCAGACTTTGAGTGACCCCAAGTCTTGGTGAGCCCTTTGTCCAGAACAAATAAGTTATTCTACTGCTTCACTCACATAGCTCTGGACTCTAAAAGAACTGCACTGCCTTATAAAACAACTAAGAGGCTCTCTGTAAAGCAATCATTTTATTTCTTAAGACATAGATATCTCTTCTCTGTCCTTCCATCCTTCTTCTGAAGGTCCTGCCTGCTCCTTTCTGTTTATGGAAGCAAATCATAGATAATTTTAGACAGAAGGGATCTCAGAGATCCCATAGTATAACCTCTATTTTACTTTTAGGGATGAAGAATTAGTGACTTGGTGAAGTGAATGCATTAGTATAATAACTAGTTTTAGAATCCAGGTTTCAATTTCTAGTTCACTGTTTCTCACATCAAAGTCATTTCTCATCATTTCTCATCACTGCCCAAATGGATGGCCAGGAAGCATCAGGGGAAAGCCCTCCCAGTGACAAAACAATGCCAACCTCAGCTTGTGCACAGTTGTGATGTTTCCTCCCTGTGGTACTAGGGATTGAATACAGGGATTCTCTATCACCAGACTATATCCCCAGCCATTTGCATTTTTTATTTTGAGACTGGATCTCACTAAGTTACCAAGGCTGGTCTTGAACTTTAAACCGCCATCTCATCTCCAAGTATCTGGAATTACAGGACAGATGTATACCACATCTTCCTCATAGCTCCCCCACTTTTCCTCTTCCCTATTTTTTTTTTGTGTGTATATGTGTATAGTGCTTGCTATGCTGGCCATGCTGGTCTTGAACTTGTGGGCTCAAGTTCCTCCAACCTCAACCACCTGAGTAGCTGGGACTATATGAGCACACCACCATGCTCAGCCAAATGACTTACTTAAAAAAAATGGTCCCTGTAATTATCTTGATTCTTATATGAAAATTATTCAGCCATATATTTTATGGAGTCATCAAATATTTTAGAGTACTTTGTTGGAAAAATTAATACCTATTTACCTGGTAAAGAGAGAATTTCATGGCAAAATTTGTAAGAAAAAAATGACTATTCAGTTTTACATGTGAATATCAGCAATAGAATCTACTATCATAGGTGCTTTGACTTACTGTTCCCATAAGTTATTAGGTATGGCAACGGCTCAGCTCACTGGAATAATTCCATAGGATTAAAATATAACAAAAACAGAATGAAAAGGAATCAAGGTAATCTTTAAGATTAAATTAGATGGTCATTGTAATTTGATTTATTATTAAAATCTTAAAACATTGTAGTTGCAGGACTGGAGAAATTACTTATAAAATGTGCTTGAATAAAGTTGTAGGATACTGGAGCGATAATAGGATTCAGAAGTTCAGAACACTTCTTTTACTCCCCCCCTCCTTTGTCAGGGGTACTGAGGATTGAACCCAGGGGCACTCTACCACTGGCCTACATCCCCAGACATTTTTATTTTGTGTTTTGAGACAGGGTCTCACTAAGTTGCTGAGGCTGGCTGTGAACTTGCAATCCACCTACCTCAGCCTCCCACGTTGCTAGGATTACAGGTGTACACCATCACACCTAGATTTGTCTTCCTTTTTTGATAAGGAAAAGTGACTATAAAGAACAGTGTAGTGAAGAAGAGCCTGAATTCTGGAGCCAGTCCACCTGGGTTCCAATATGGGTCATCCTCTTAATACCTGTTAGACCTTAGACAGGTTGCTTTCCCCTCCATGCTTCAGTTTCGGAGTTTCAGTCCATTGTTGGCCACTCCTTTGCTCTGGGTCTGCATGAGGCAGAACATCACTGCAGAAGGCATGGCAGAAGAAAGCTGCTCAGCTCATGGTACCCAAAAACCAGCTGTCTTTAAAATAAACCTTTTCATTGGAGGATAATATACATATAGAAAGCTGCACACATCCTAAATGTGAGCATTTCACAAAGTAAGCATGTCTGGGTGACACACACACAGGTCAAGACAAACATTGTGCCAGATCCTAAAAGCTCCCTTGTGTCTCCCCCACTCACTACCTTCCCTGCTCCCTAAGCATATCCAGTATCACGCATAGGTTAATGCATTTGTCAGGTTTTTGTTGCCATAACAGTATACTTGAGAAAGGCTATTTATCAGGAAGGAGAGAGCAGGGTGTGTGTAATGCCAGGTATTCGGAAGACTAAGGCAGAAGGAATGCAAGTTCAAGGCCAGCCTGAGCAATTTAGCAAGACCCTGTCTTGAAAAAAAAAAAGTGGGTGGGAATGTAGTTCAGTGCTAAAACCTTCCCTAACATGCACCAGGTCCTGAGTACAGTCCACAGGGCGACAGAAAGAGAGGTGGGGGTGGGGGTGGTGGGGTGGGGAGAAATATCTCAAAGTCTTCTCACAAGAACTATCTTAATACCGTCTGAGGACAGACAGCATTTTTGATGACCTAAGGACATCACACTGGGCCCCAACTCTTGAAGGTTCCATACCCCCTCCCAATACCATCATTTGAGGGATCAAGCATCTGATATGCAGATCTTTGGGGAAACAAATCACTTCCAAACCATGACAGTTAGTTATGCCTGTTTGTGACAATATAAATGGAATTATGCATTCTGTATGTTTTTTGGCTAGTAACTTTCCATTAAAAATTGTATTTGTGAGATTTATTCACATTGTTGCAAATAACAATGGATAAATTTTTTACTTTATGGTGTTTTATTTTATTACTATCCCGCAACTATTTTCTTCATTGTACTTTTTATGGATATGTGAACTGATTATAATTTGTGGCTATTGAGAATAGTTCTGTTTTCCTAATACATTGACCCAATATAAGGAATTTTGTTCAGTATGGCTACAAGCACAATTGCTACATATGCATGTGTTCAATTTTAGTAATACTGCAAAGATTTGTCATTAGCTTAATCAATCTACAAGTTTACTATGAGGGCACCTATTCTTTTTCTTGCCAACACTTTGTGTATTTGGTGTTTATTCATTTTAACCATTCCAATGGGTCTGTAATAATATCATTGTAGTTTTAATTTGCATTTCAATGAAACTTAAAAATGAAAAGCCACTTTTTTTAAAAGTCAGTGGCAATATCAAGTCTTTTGTGGAAGGCTTGTATACTTCATACTGCTTATTTCATTTATATTATTAAGTATAATTTACAGATATACACAGACATATTATACTGTTTGTATAATTTTTTTAAAGAGGGAGAGGGAGAGGGTTTTTGTTCCTCAGACAGTTTTGTATATAGTGCTGGGGTTTGAACCCACGTCTTAGCTCACACAAGCCAAGCACTCTAACGACTGAGCTATCACTCCAGCCCTATTGGTATAATTTTAAAAGTCATAACTATATAGAGAAGAACTGTGAACAAAGGGTTGGGTGAGTCCAGTGGTTACAGGACAAGGACATGACCTCCACAGGCTATGGCAGGAAGATATTTCAGGGAAGAGAACAATGAGTGTAGATGATTGGGTAGATTATTAAGAATCACAGAGAGAGATTATAAGTGGAGGGACAAAAGTACCAAGGCAAAGTGGAGTGTGTGTGTGTGTGTGTGTGTGTGTGTGTGTGTTCAATATGATTTTGGTGCTTCCCAACAAGCCTTCTGCAAGCATGGTCTGCTCCAGTCTCCTGGCCTTGATTTGGCATCCTCCATGGTGTGGTGTGGTCCAGCTAGCCATGGTGGACCTCTGCATCAGACTGGACTACTGTGGAGGAATTTCATCTGACTGGGGATGTGTACTTGTGGCAGTTGCAGAAGATGCTAAAGAGTTTCACTGCAGAATCCATGGATGAGAAAGTGGGTCTCACTATGCGTGGAAATCAGTGGGAGATCGTAGAGGGGCTATGATGGTTGAGGTTTTCACAGCTGGGTTGCTCTTAGGAAGAATTTTTTTTAGGCAAAGTAAGGCTTTATCTGTAGAAAGAGAAGGAACCTGTCAGTTGTGATTCAGCAGAAACTATAGCAAAATGTAATGTATTTTCGCAGGTTTCATCCTGTGAGGGAAGAAAATGAAAATGCGGAAGTGTCTGATGACTTGGACATGCCCATACCTGGGCTACAGAATATTGTAGACATTGTAGCAAAACATCAGAGGAAAAACGAATCAGCAACATTCAGAGGACCCAGAGTTGATATCTGCCATAAATAACAACAACAACAAAAACCACCCAACCCAATTTTATATTAGCCAATCTTGCAGATTGTACTCCTGAGCTCCTCTAATCAGAGTGAAGGGTAGAATTGCATCAGGTTGAAGAAAGAAGCAGGCGGTTTGCCCGCTCAATTGTGTTTGCTCTTCAGAATGCGTTTTGTGCACGTTCTGCAGAAGTAAAATCTGTCTTGCTCACCCACTTCTGGGCACGTGTTTGCTTTCTTACAGCAGTCAGGATTTTTAATAATTTTATTTCTAACAGTTCAGAGAGGGAAGCTACCAAGTCAAGTGTGTGGTGTAGTGTTCAAAAAAGCTAAAAAATAACACATTCTACATCATCATAGCTGAAGAAAGGAAAAAAGGCCACCACCCTAAAGATATGTGTTCTGAGAAAGCCTCCACCACATGGGCAAACCAACATTTTGAGGAGGGAGAAAGGGAAATGACTGTGCTTCATCAGCAGAAAAGCTGGGACAGAGCATCTGACAGTGCTACCTGACAAGGCAGATCATGACTTGCAGGTCAGAGAAGTTTGGAAAAAATAACCCAATGAACTGTGAGAATGACGAGTAGGAGACTACAGAAATTTATCTAAAGATCTTGAAGGACAGCTGGAAACAGCCATGCATTCTTCACAGAGACAGATTCTGAAACCTTCTGCATGTGACAGGAAATTACTGAACAAAACTGTATCATCTATGGAGAGGAAGGTGCAGCTCTCTGATTAACAAAATCCAAACTATGATTAAACACAAGCTTCTAGAAGTGGCCCCTCAGTCATTTTACAGACCCAAAGGACAGGGAACATTTGCTCCCCAATCTCTGCACATGAAGTGCTGCTTCCTCTAGACACTACCATCCTGTCCATCTCCTCTGCAGCTCCCCATAGCTGCTCAGTTCATCTCTCCTTCAGCTCCATTCCCAACTCCAACCCATGTTTCCTGTGGCTCCTAGGCGGGTGTTCCTGGCAGGACAATGCCCTCTATTGCTCCATCTTGCAGGAAGCTCGTGTACACCCCTCTAAATTAGTTTCCCACCAATAGATCTTTTTCTATCTTTTATCCATTATGGTCATTTTTCCCCCCTTGGACACACTTATTCTAAAAATGGAAGTATGTTACTGCCCAGATTCACTCATGACACTAGCTATAAAAATCCCAAAACACTGAAAGGTTTGTGGTCACTGAATTTCTTAATTTTCCTCATAATATTGCTAAAATAAATATAAATATAAATATCTATTTTGCTCTCATCTTAATAGTAACATAGATTTTAAGATTGAAGGTCATTTAAGTTATTCCCATCACATTACATTCTCTAGATTGTATAAGTAGTAGATAACTTTCTTGATGAGACAGCTCACTCTTCTTTCAACTGTATTATGTGTGATCAGTTTGATTCACAAAGACACTTTAAATAGAATCGTACCTCTTTGTGTTAATGATTTCCAGCACTGGCATACATGCAAGAAATAAAAATTAGTTAATAGTATTAAGAAATTATAGTTGAATTTTAAAATGAAAAGTGTAAGGTGATTGATTCAGTGGTCAGAGAATACTGGAGTGGGGAGTTGGCTAGGGTTAGACCCCTTATTGTCTGGTGCTTTCTGGTTTATGGGGCTCTGAAAGGGGCTAGACTAACTAGAGATGCTCAGGAAAGAGGAAGTAGACATAGGCTGTTTCTCCTCACCTCGTCTCAACTTCCCAGGAAACCTGGTGACCACTGGGGCCTTCAAACCCATTATCAGAAAGATGGTCCCTTTGAAATGCTGCCTTTGTGCCTCTTTATTGGCACCTTCCTCACAAGAGCTTAGATGTCAGCCTTGCTACTGGAAGACAAGGTATAGAGATAGCTCTGCACAGCAGAAACTGACCCAAGCATATCCCCAGGGTTGGCAAGAGGAAAGGCATGAGAGAGGAAAGTGTGGCTGAGGTCTTAGGGATTTACGCAATGCTGTTTTTGGTCTGAGGCCCAGGCCAATCCAATAACACAAACCACAGACCAGGCTGTGCTAATCCTGAATCTGATCCAGAAAGCCAAAGTTTCTGGGCAGAGCAGCTGTCAGAGTTCAAGGAGGTTATGTCACAGATCCTCATTGTCAGCCACATCAAAGGTTGTAATGGGTCTACAGAAATTACAGTGAATCAAGTTCCCCATTTGTACATGGATCCAAGTTTAGGAGCTACCTATCAGGCATCTTGAGAAACACTGACTATGAGCTGAGTTTTTGGAATTAGGAGAAAAACAGCTGAGTTGCCAACCTGTCCCTAATGACTTACTCTTTCCAAAGAAGGAACTAGAGTCTTGTTGAGCAATAGGGCACTTTCACTTCTGTTCAATGAACAGTGAGAATGTTCCCTTTTAATAATGATGGAATGGCTAAACCATCCTCACTTTCTTACAGATATAAATTATTAAATCTGAACAATCTATTCATAAGAAAATTCACACCCTGCATTGGAGAACCACTCAAATCAAACAGATCCTAGAGGGAATTACAGAGAGACAGAGCCGCAAGCAGTGAGATATCTAAGAGTCTAGCTTTTTTATACCAGAGATTGCACCCAGGGGCACTTAACCACTGAGCAACATTCCCAGCCCTTTTATTTTTTATTTTGAGACAGGGTCTCACTAAGTTTCTTAGGGTCTCACTAAGTTTCTTAGGGCCTCACTAAGTTGCTGAGGCTGGCTTTGAACTTATGATCTTCCTGCTGCAGCATCCAGAGCTGCTGGGATTACAGGCATGCACCAACACACCCAGCAAGAGATTAGCATTTCAGTTGAGGACAGGCCCCAAAACGCATTAATTTTACTTTACGTATGTGCCTCAAGATAAAATAGAAAACCTCAAAAGCCATATTAGTTAAAGAAATAATTGAAGTTGATCCCACAAAGTCACTTCCAGTTCAGTTGGCTTTCCTTATGAAGTCTATACAATGAAAGAAACAATGCCAAACTTTCAACATCTCTTCAGAAGATAGGAGAAGAAACACATTCTGATTTATTACAGAATAGTAGTATTACCCTAACACTAAATATGGCAAAGTAATCACACAGAAAAAAGAATTATACACCAACATGACACTTGAAATTTCCACAAAATTGTAATAAAACATTAGCCCAGCAGCATATGACAGGGATAATGCATCATAAAGGGGTGGTATTTGTTAACTGGAATGCAAATTAATTCTTTCAAAAATCCAAATTTGGACACCACTTTTGTTCACTAAATAAAGGAGACAGCCAGGTGCAGAGGCACAGGCCTGCACGTAATCCCAGCTACTCAGGAGGCCGAGGCAGGATTTCAAGTTTGAGGCCAGACTTGGAAACTTAGTGAGACCCTGTCTCAAAATAAAAAGGGCTGAGAATGTAGCTCCTTGGTAGAGCACCCCTGGGTCCAATCCCCAGTAGCACAAATAGTAAAATAAAATAAAGAAGACAAAACATAAATTCACTTCAATAAACTCAGTTAAATCGTTTGGAAAAAATCATCTCCCATTCATTATGGTGGAAGAAAACTTGGCAAAACTGAAATAGAAGGGAATTTCTAATATGTGATAAAGTAGATACATAAAGAATTCTGCATTAGGATTATCTTTAATGGGGAAAGGAAATTTATCCCCACAAAACTCAGAACACAGTGGGAGCTCTTGTCACTTCTACTCAACATTGATGGAGGACTTAGTGCAATATGGCAAAAAGAAAAAGGTAAGAATGAGGGCTGGAGCAGTGGCTCAGCAGTTTGAGCACTTACCTGGCATGTGTGAGTCCAAACCCCAGTGCCACATATATAATGAAGTGTTGGAAACAAAGGAGAGATGAAAAACTAAATAAAAGTTGATTCTCTCTCATTCTATCCTTCTGTCTCTCTCTCTCTCTCTCTTAAAAAAGAAAAGATAAGAATATTGGAAAGGAAGAAATAAAACTTTCCCTCTATACAATAGGCATGAATGTATTTATTGATGACCTAATAAATCTGTTTATGAAACCAGTTGCATTAAAGTGCATGCAAGATTTGTTTAAATCAGATGTGTATGACACAGAAACGTCTGTCATAAAGAAACTGGGTTTTATGCTCTGTTCCCCATAATCAGGAGGCACAGGATCCAATGCGAGGCCACCTGGGGAACACGCAGGTCACTCAAAGCAGTAGGTGATTGAGTGGGAAATGTGGGCAAAATCTTTAATGTGGATTTTGCGGAAAGGAATGGGCAAGAGGTGAAAAGTACACCCAGTGATCATGACTGTCTAGTTCTGTGGTATAGAAACTGACTTTTGTTGCCTGTCACCTGGTCTTAGAATCAGGCAGAGGAATATTATTTTCTGGGGTATGAGAGGCAGAGGGAGGGAGTGATGAATGGACTCGATATTGGTTGGTCTGCACATACATCAAAGGTGAGCTTGCAGGCAAGTAATTTACTCTTTCTAAGAATAAGCTAACCCTGGGAGGGAAGAGTGTTTCTCCCAGGTCAGTGAGGCTCCAGATGTCAAAATGTAATAAAATAGAGAAAATAAAAGGCATGTTTAGTGTAGTTGATGTTCTGATGGACTGACATCTTATAAAGGAACTTTGTGGTCATAATAATGGACAGTTTTATAGAGTAGGGCATAAGTTGCCCTCTATAACATAGAAAACATTATGAGAACAGAAAAGAGGAACACAGTGGAGGTACAGAGAGTCCTTTTAGGCTTGTCCATAACAAACTTCTCATTTATATGGCATTGGGCAAAAAAAAAACGATCTAAAAATTTGGGGATTCTTTAACACTATCTTGGCATATTTGTCGCCAATAGCGACCTTGTCTAGACCATCTAGCCTTCTAAAGCAAAAACAGCATAGACTAGGTAGCTGATAAACAACAGAAATTTATTTTTCACAGTTCTGGAGGATATGGAGCTGAAGACCAAGGAATCAGCAAATTTCCATCCACTTCATAGATGCCATCTTCTTGCTGTGTCCTCACTTGATGGAAGAGGCAAAGAGCCATCTGTAGCCTCATTTGTAAGGACACTTATCCCAGTTACCTCCCAAAGGCCTCACCTCCAAATACTCTCTCACTGGGGATTAAGTTTCAACATACGGTTTTGGGGGAATGTAAGCATACAGCAAATCTCTAAAACATTTTCCTTTAGGCATTGGAGTATAGGGATGTCTGCTTTGGTAAAGAGCCAGGAGAATACCTGGATCATGGGCTAAGCAGACAGCATGCACAAAAACACAATAGAATTACTAATATCAAAGGAAAATAGAGCAATAAATGTCCTTTGCCCTACATGCTTATGAGAGGAAATCTATGGCGGTGTTAGGGCAAAGGTTTTAGTGTCTAGGAATGAAGTCCTCTCTGATTAAGGGCTGAAGTCATCTCTAATTTAGAAGTAAAGCCATCTCTTAAGGTGAGGTCTTGGGCTGGGATGATGTAATCTGAGGTGATATAATTTCCAGATGAGGTCATCTGGGATGTGGGACTAGGGTATCTTTCCCAAGAACTTACACTTAGTGGATGTGGGTCTTAGCATTTCCCATCTTTGGTTAACACAATGACTTATGTGAAGGGTTTAAATTTTCAGATTATAAATTAGTAAAAACATTCAGACCAATGATCACAATAGCATAATAATTATGCATAATTGAACTTTTACGGTGTGTGTGTGTGTGTGTATGTGTGTGTTAGCTTTCCAAGGTTGTGACGAGATAGTTGAGAATATCAATTAAAAAGAGGAAAGGTTTATTTTGGCTCATAGTTTCAGAGGTTTCAGTCCATGGTAGTTAGCTAATTTGCTTTTGGGCCTCTGGCAAGGCAGAACATCGTGGAGGGGAGGATATGGTAGAGCAGAGCTGCTCAAACTCTGATGGCCAGGAAGCAAAGAAAACAATGAAGGGGACAGGAACCCCAGATCCTCTTATTGGCCCATAGCCCAGTGACATAACTTCCACTAGGTTTCACCTTCTAAATATCCTACCAACTCATAACAACACCATCAACTGAGGTCAAACTTTCAGTACATGATCCCTTGGGGGACGTTTAAGATCCATAACAATTTTATGCTCAAATGGGTCCCATATCAGATAAGCAGCTGCTTGAGCCATGGGATACTTTCTGCTTAATGGATCCCTGGAGGCCTCAATCTGGCCTCCAATCCTTATGGGATGGGGGCAAAATAAAAAATACATAAAAATAACGGTACACATTATTAAAAGATCTCATTTATAAGGAGATTTTTATACACAGAGACAAGACAAATACAGGAAAATGTGATTGAGAAATTTTAAAGTTGGTGTGATTCAGCCACCACAGTACCTTGAATGAAGAGATTATGGCCTAGGGCAAGATAAGTCATGTTTATTGATCTATTTGCTGAAGTAGAACTTGAAATGAAGTTGTTTGAGTTTCATTCTGTTTTTCTGTTAAACTGGCTATCAGGGACCTGCAGGGGCATGAAAATTCTATCGAATGACTTTTTAAGAGCCCATTATTGACCTGACAGAACTTTGGTATGTGCATTCAAGGATTTGGCGTGGTGGGTCATTTTGCATTGGGTATAGCCACAGTACACTAATTACAAAATAAATAAATAAAGTGTAATGGACTGAAGAGGGTTCAGGGGAGTGGAGATAACGGGAGAGATGGGGAGGCTAGGGATTGAATCAGAGCTGGTTGGGTTCCATGCTTTTGTTCTATCAAAAATTTTAAAAGTAAGCATTTAAAAGGAGCCAAATATTACATATTTTCAGAAGTGCACAATGTGCCTTAATTACTGTTAGTACTATATATAACACTGGAGAGTCTTGCCAAGATTGTGTATTGTGTACTTATTATATGGGCAGACATATGTGATTTTAATTTATACTTTGGACATATGGGAGGAAAGGCACTCCCAGAATTCTTAGGCCTAATGGGGTCAACTCTCTTTTCTTCTGTGTTTTGGTGTGTATTCTTTTTTATTTTTATTATTTTATTTATTTAGTTATTATTTATTTATTTATTGGTACTGGGATTTGACGTCAAAGGCATTGAACAACTGAGCCACATCTTCAGCCCTTTTGTTTTTTATTTTGAGGCAGGGTCTTGCTTGCCTAGGGCCTAAGTTCCTGAGACTGGCTTTAAACTTGTAATCCTCCTGCCCTAGCCTCCCTGAGTCAGTGGGACTACAGGGGTGCACCACAGCCAGTTTGCGGGTCACCTCTTAGGCAATGCCAGCTTATAATAAAAGTGAACATGGGGCCATTTGATGACTGGGAGTAGGACAACTGGCAGAAGTGTGGCCATTTTTTTGATCCTTGTGTTGTCCTTTATTGTGGACATCCTGGCTAAGGGATGGAAAGCAGTAATGTTCCACTGAGCTCCATCATATTTACAATGGTGACAATACCATTTGTGGAGTCTGTGAACTCTAATTGCTGTTCGCTCAATTAATCGTTTTCCTTGTTTCAGTACTGGGGACTGAGCCTATAGGTGCTCTACCACTAAGCTATATCCCTAGCCGATTTCCTCGTGGAACAGGGTCTTGCTAAGTGGCTGAGGTGGGCATCAAACCTGCAATCTTCGTGCCTCAGCCTCCAGAGTATCACTCAGTTAATGTTAAGGGGTTCTTCAGGCTTCCAAGGTGTCTTGGAGAGGGGTGACTTTATCTAGCATCCTAGCGTCTTACAAGGACAAGGGTGGCTACCTGCTCCTTCAGATAGAATATGCCAGAGAGCCCAGGTGTGGCTCCATTCTATTTTAAGGAGGTCTTGGTAGCTGTGCTGAGCTTGTGTGGAGTTATTTTTATGACCCAATTATGCAATGGGCAGTTGGGTATGGAGGGTCTTAGGCTCAGGGTATATCGGAGCCTCGATTTCTGGAACAAACCAATATGAAAACAGTTTTCAATTATTACAAGAGACTAATAGGTACAGATTTGAATCAGAAGTCCTTGGACATAGATATTGCTGTGTCGCTGTAATGTGCTAAATTTAAATGATTCTAAATCCCCTGGAAAAATACCCAGGAGAGGAATAGCAGGATCATATGGTGGGCTCGTCCCTGGTTTTTTGAGGATTCTCCACACTGCTTTCCAGAGAGACTGTACCAGTCTGCAGCTCCACCAAGAGTGTTAGTGTGCCTATCTCTCGACATCCCCTCCAGCATCTATTATTGTTCATTTTCTTCATTTTTGCCATTATGACTGGTGTGAGGTCAGAATGTAGAGTAGAGTAAGATGAACAGGGGGAGAGAAGAGGGAAGGAAAAAGGAAGTTCTGGGGTACCAAATTATGTTATGTGCACATAAGTATGTCACAATGAGTCCCACTTTTATGTATAATTATGTAATCATGATGCACCAAGAATTAAAAACCTTTTAAAAG
This sequence comes from Aplodontia rufa, assembly GCA_004027875.1. Lineage (NCBI taxonomy): Eukaryota > Metazoa > Chordata > Mammalia > Rodentia > Aplodontiidae > Aplodontia > Aplodontia rufa. Next base: position 33,288 of record PVKS010014472.1, on the reverse strand, counting down.
TAGAAAGAATGTATAACTGTTCTGCTGTTTGTAATTTTGAGGTGGTTGATAACAAAATTTTGAAGAAGATTGACTTCCTCCGAGCTGTAGAGTGGTGATTTATATTTGATATCCCCAGATTATGCCTCTTCCGGTTATTTGCCCGTCAGAAAAATTCATGAGCAGAACCACAGTTGCATCCGTAGGACAGAACAAACAAACAAGTACAGTTATCTCTGATACAAAAGGTTGCCATTGGTTTCTCTAAAGAATTGGGGATTGGGGTTGGAGTGGTGGCTCAGCTGATATGGTGCTTGCTTGGTATGGGCGAGTCTGAAAGTTTGAACCCAGCACCACGTACACAACTAAGTGTGGAGCAATGGAAACAGGAAAAACTAAATAAAATGGATTCTCTTTTTCTCTCTCACTTTGTCTTAAAAAAAAAAAAACAAAAAAGAATTGGGGATTTCCTTTTGCCAATTGCTTCTAGAAAATGGAAAATTCAGGTAGCTATTCAGAAATGCAATGTTCAGGAGGACCCGAGTCTGAATTGTGACTCTGCTATTCTTAGCTATCAGTTTGGGCAAAGTTCTTCTCATTTGTAAAGTGTTGGTAATGCCTACTTTATTTATGTTGCAAGAATTAAACCAGGAAATATTAGCAAAATACTTCCTTTGTTAGTATGTCTGCTCAAATTATATGCCTATTTTTATTGGGTTGTTTATATTCCTATTTTTAATTGTTAAGTTTTTTTTTTAAGAGAGAGGGACAGTGAGAGAGAAAGAAAGAGAGAATCAATTTTGTTTTTAGTTTTTCATGTAACTTTCTTTGCTCCGACACTTCATTGTGTATGTGGTGCTGGGGTTAGAATTCACGTCCTTGTGCATGCCTGGCAAACTCTGAAACTGCTGAGCCACCGCTCATACCATGTTAGGTTTTTTGTTTTGAATTAAAGTTTGTTATGAATATTTACTCCCGGTATGCACTGTATCCCCCCTGCTTTCCTTTACTTTCTTTCTTTTTTTCTTTCTTTACTTTTCTAAGAATGTCTTCAAAGGAAAGAAATTTTATATTTTGATGGAGTAAAATTCATCAATAATTTTTTTATTATGCATACTTTTGTGTCCTAACTAAAATATTATTTGCCAGCCCCAAATCCTAAATATTAACTCTTTGCCATTTTCTTCAAGCTTTAAAATATTTATATTTAAACAGTTTTAAAATGGATATATCTGTGTACATGATATGCATATAGTTTTACATGTATTTTAATTGGTTATTTTTATCTATATACATATTTAATATCACACTTAACAACTAAACACTTCAGTATATACTTCCTAGGAACAAGGACTTAATACCACATCACAATAACCACATTCACACTTAGACATTTATCATCAATGTAGTAATATTATACAGTGGACAGCCTATGATTACACTTTCCTAGTTATTCTAAGTATTTTTTATAGCTTTTGGGGGAGAATTTCAGTAGTGCAAGGAAGGCGTGTATCTTTACTTTAGTTACCTTGTTGATTGTTCCCCAATATTTTATATCATCCCAAAGATAAACACTCTATAGATGTTAGTATCTTACCAGTAGTCCTTTTGAATTATATCTCATATCCATCTAAAAAACCCAAATGAAAAAATCCTGAATACTGCTGACTGTTCAAGAGTGAGCACAGAATTCTGTCTTAAACCATAATGCACATATGAGCTGTGGGAAACTGAGGTGATGAAATAGAGCAGCAGGTGGGCACTGCTTGGCACCAAGTGCAGAGGATTCAGAAGGTTTGGCATCCAAATTCCAAAGTACTCAGTCCTTCAACTGCTAATGGAGGACACTTTCACAAAATTGCTGTTCCTGGTTTACAGGAGGTGGAGAGCAAGGAAAGAGGAGGAGGCAGGGCACTGTGCAGCTATATCTTTCTGAAAATGTCACTGCTTTTCTTTGGACCTTGTTTTCCTCAAATATAGATCAGGTTAATTCCATCATTTCTTTTCACTCAATTGCTTTATAACTCATTTTTATTGGTCTGTTGTTTCCAGGGAACAACAATAATAACATCATTGACTTTCGTGCTGCACGACAATAAGGAATTCCCCAATCCAGAGATGTTCGACCCTGGCCACTTTCTGGATGAGAGCGGCACCTTTAAGAAAAGTGACTACTTCATTCCTTTCTCAACAGGTACTAGACATTCGTAACTTTTTAGGATCAGATGCAACTTGCGTGGGTGCCTCCCCTGGAGCAGCTGGTTCACCTGCTCTCTGTCCATTATCAGGAGCTCCATTCCAGCGCCCTTGCACCTTGCCTGATTGTGATTCCTCCTCACTGTTGGGCCACTTTAGTGGGGTTTTGCAAAGTGTGTGGCCCAGTTTTTCAGACTAAGAAAGCTACAGTGTAGGTTGGTTGAGTTGTGCCTCTGAATATATCAACAAGCTACCCAACTGAAACTTCTAAGGGATTCACCCATAGATGCCAAGTCCTGTAGAGCACATAATTGGTTAAGAGTCTCACCTCTGAGTTACAAAGCAGATGAACAAATAGCTTGTGGTAATCAAGTAGGACTGGTGTTGTGAGAGAGTGTTGCACAGGTTTCCAGGGAGGCAGAGGTGAAATTGCTTGTATTCAGCTCGTTCCCATCCAGTACATCCTAGCAGGAGAGAGGTGAGATGGTGTGGCTTACAGGAGGTGTGGAGCAAGGAAAGAAGAGAAGGCAGGGCACTTTACAGAGGTACTGGAGTCCAGGAGAGAATGTTTTCTATAGATCCAGGGGGTCACAACATGCCAGCTACATATAAGCAGAGCAAACCTTGGGAATGTGGAAGGAGAGTCTGCGGGATTCCAGCTCCTTCTTCCTCTACTCATGATCATGCATTGGGATATTCTGTCTCACTTCTGAGTTGTGTGTGCTGAGCCTGTAGACATGGAGTGTCCTGCATTTGTTTGCAGTGGCTTTAGATGCCTGTGTTGGGTCCAGCAGTGTTCATATCAAGATGTCAAGCATGGAACCCTTCTTTTAAGACACTCATATTTGACAGGGTCAAAAACAAAGTAATAAACCAACAAAAACAACCCAGAAAATGGGATTTGAGGTGAGCCTGACTGCAGTGGAAGCGTAACTGTTGAGGAAAGTAAGAGGGTGAGATTCTACTGCCTGAGGGGATCAAAGCTCCATAAAGAGGAACGGACAAGGACAGAGGCCCTGAAGGAAGTATAAGAGCAAAAACCTAACACAGGGTGCCTGATAAAATGAGATATGAGGTGGATATCACGTGTGTCCAATCTTCTGTGCATCAGTCGGTCCAACCATCCTTCCAAACATGTCTTTGGTCCACTCATAGAAGTAATCATTCATCAAATAGTTACTGCACACTTTTTATAACATTTCAGAACCTAGTGTTTAAGGAGGGAAATCTCTGTTTGTTATTTTCAGGAAAATGCATGTGTGTGGGAGAGGGCTTGGCCCGCATGGAGCTGTTTTTGTTCCTGACCACGATTTTACAGAATTTCAAGCTGAAACCTGTGGTTGACCCCAAGGACATTGACACCACCCCCATTGCCAATGCGTTTGGCCATGGGCCACCTTTGTTCCAGCTGTCCTTCATTCCAGTCTGAAGAAGGGCTGCTGATTGCTGTTCTGCCTACACCTGCCACTTCTCCACAGAGGCTTTGTCCACCTCTTCTCAGTCTCAGGGATGCCTTCTCTGCACTCTCCTCTCTCATCCCATCCCTTCCTGATCCAGTGAACATGCAAGCTTCATCAAGGACAGTTGTATGATTCACTGCATAGATGATTATTTGCTAGTCCCCATATTCTGTAACTCTTTTCTAGACCATCACAAGTGCCAATGCTTATCTAATGCTGATTACTAATATGTTATCATTTTAAGACAGCATAATAATTAGGTTACAACAATTCATAGCCATGTATTCTCTGCATATTCTGAGTAAAAAGTACTGTTAATCACTGGGTCAGTTCTCATGAATTTGCTTTTGTTTATAATGCAGAATGAAAAAAATAAGTTAAAACCATAATGAGATACCACCTTATACGCATTGGAATAGCTGTTCTGTGAAAGGGAGAGAGAGAGAGAGAGAGAGGGAGGGAGAGAAATAGAGAGAGGAACTAGAATACATGAAACAAGGAATATTGGTGAAAATACAGAGGTTGGAAGGCTTATGCACTACTGTGGGGAATGAAAAATGAAGTGGTAACTGAAAAAATAGGAATGTGAGTGGTTCTTTAAAAAATTAAAATTGAATTATCATGTGGCCCAACACTTGCAATTCTTGGTACATCTCCATGTGAAATAGTAGCAGGGTATAAAAAATGTTTATAACCAATATTTGTGACACAAACCTCTTCATCAATCAATACCTAAATATGAGATATGAATGTCTTAAAATTTTCTGATATTTATTATTATTATTTACTAGAAGTACCTCTTGCTTTCTTTTACCACAGTAGTCCAGAATTATAGTTAAAAGAGGAAGATCATTTTGTTGTTGTTGTGTGTGTGTGTGTGTGTGTGTGTGTGTGTGTGCTACTAGGAATTTAACTCAGGAACTCCCTCATGCTAGGCAAGAACTCTGCCAAATACACCACATCCCAGCTCACAGAGGAGTGTTTTGACACTTCAAGTGACTCTAGTGACTGGATGGCTCATAGGAAATATCACACTCAGGGAATAATTGACTGACTCGTTGAATTAAAATTTGCTATATATAGAAAAGTATAATGATATTATCTTTATAAATTACCTCATAATCCAGTACTTATGAAAATATACCCCAAAGAAATGAAAACAGGTTATCAAAGAGAAACTTATACATCCATGTTCACAGCAGAATTATTCACAGTACCTGAATGGTGAAACACTCCATGCGTTCACTGAGAATGAAATAGACAAAGCATGGTATACATATGGATATTATTTGGCCTTCAGAAGAGAGAAAATTCTGACAAATGCTGCAACATATATGAAATTTGAAGACATAACTTTGTGAAATGATCCAGTCACAGAAGGACCCATGCTGTGATTCCACTTATATGAGTTGTGAGGGTTAGGGAATGCATTGAATGGAAAGACTCTAAGGATTATTATTTTCCAGGGTCAGGGAAAGTTGAGAATGGGGTGTTATTGTTTAGTGATACGAAGTTCAGTGTTTCAAGATAAAGAGTTCTGAAGGCAGTGATATTGATTACATAAAAATAGGAAAGTATTTAATGCCATGACCTGTAACAATAACAAGGGTTATAATAATAAATTTTATCACTATATTGTTACAATTTAAAGAAGCCTGTTGATTTCCCTAAAACATTTACTACTTAATATTATCTAGGTGGTACAATAGAATGTAGTGTAGAGGTTGGGAAGACTGAGCAGGGGAGGCTGGATAAAGGGAGGCTGGATTTCATTAGTTTTTACTGTGCTTGTGTTGAAATATCACATTGAATCCTCTTAAGATGTGCAATTTATATATATTAATAAATGAAGTAAAATATAAGAAAGAATGAGAATATCTTAAATTATGCCTATTTAATAAAGCTCTTCTGAAAACTGTGATACAATCAAGAGGCAAAAGAGCTCAAGTGAAGGACCGGGGATGCAGCCCAGTGGTAAAGTAGTTGCCTGGCGTGGGCAAGACCGTGGGCTCCATTCTCAACACCAGGGTGTGGGGGTGAAGCACAGGTGAAATCACTCCTGGGTCAAATGCTGGCTATGCACTCAGAGACCTCACTCTTTGTAGTTCCTCTTCATGGGTGTCCCTTCTGGAATCTTCCTGGTTTGGGTGACTCTCCAGGGATTTCCGTGAACTATGTTCTTGCATTTAATTTTTCAAATTGAAAGAGTGTTATCCATGGAAAGGTGAGACTGATGCTGCTGCTCTACCCTGACCAGGGATTAGCCTCCCACAGCATCATTGAACTTATCTGAGAAGACCCATTTCCCCTCCAGCCAACTGGGAGCAGGGTGGGAAGGTAGTTTATCCTGGTTTCAAGCCTCTGGCAAATCTTTTGACAGTAAAGAATGAGGAGCCCAGTGAGACCACACCTAGAGATGAGGTTCCTTAGAGAGAGTTTTCATCCTCAGGATCTGCCCCAAGATGCTGTGCCTTCCAGAGACTGGTTCTAAGAAAGCGGGGACTCAGACTCAAATCTTGGGAAAAGGAAGACCCTATTTAGTTTTTCATGTGGCTTTCGTTGCTCTGACCCTTCATTGTGTATGTGGTGCTGGGGTTCGAATCCATGTCCTTTCTCATGCCAGGCAAATGCAGTAACTGCTAATCCACTGCTCAAGGCTCCTCCCCTGTTTTTTTCTTTTTTTTTTAATTTAAAATAATTCTTTTACACCCATTTAAAACAGTTTGGGAAATGAAGTTAGAGGATATAGTAGCAGCAAGGAGAGAGGCAAGGTGCCTTTTCCCTTAGGAGCAGCATCCTGTGCATAGAAATGAGGGACAGAGGCTCACTGCCAAATGCTCATTTGAATCATTAATGGACCAATGATTCCTATGCGGAAGTTCTAGTTTACACACATTTGGGCAGGTTTTTAAAAAATTTTTATTAGTGCATTATAGTTAAACCTAATATTGTGTTTAATTTTAAAATAATGATATAAGCATTGCATTTAATTTGCTCCAATTTAGTCTGCAATACCGCCCCTTCCCCTTCCCTCCTTCCTCCCCTGTTATGTTTCCTCTATTCTATTGGTCTTTCATATGTGTGTGTATATATTTATATACATATATATTTTAATTAGGGTGAAATTCACTCTGGTGTGTTCATATAAGTATGTAGGCTAGTTTGGTCAGTTTCATTTCATCCTTCCTCCCTTTTTCCATCCCTCCTCCTTCTCCCTCAACCCCCTTCCTCTATTCCAGTGATTTCTCTGTTGTTATAATGGGATTTACTTTAGCATCCTTTTTTGGTCTAGCTCCCACATATGAGAGAAAACATTTGACCCTTAACTTTCAGAGTCTGATTTATTTCACTAAGCGTGATGTTCTCCATTTCCACGCATTTACCAGCAAATGCCTTTGCTTCATTCTTCTTCATGGCTGAGTAAGAGTCCATTGTTTATAAATACATTTTATTAATCCATTCATCTGTTGACTGACATCTGGGCTGGTTCAATAACTTGGCTATTGTGAATTGCACTGCTCTAAACCTTGGTGTGGCTGTATCTCTCCGGTATGCTGGTTTTAGTTCTTTTGAATATGTCCAAAGGAGTGGGAGAGCTGTGTCATATAGTGGTTCCATTCCAAGTGTTTTGAGGAATCTCTATTCTTTTTTCAAGAGTGGTTGTACTAATTTGCAGCCCCACTAACAATGTATGAGTGTATCTTTCCCCCCACCTCCTCTCCAACATTTATTGTTATTGTTTTGATAATTACCATTGTGACTGGAGTGAGATGAAATCTCATTGTGGTTTTGATTTGCATTTCCCTGATTTTTAGTGATGTTGAATATTTTTTCATATATTTGTTGGCCATTTGTATTTCTTCTTTTGAGAAGTCTCTAATTAGTTCTTTTACACATGTATTGATTGTGTTATTTGCTTTTATAGTGTTAGGCTTTTTGAGTTCTTTATATGTTCTGAATATTAATCCTCCATCTGAGAAGCAGGTGGTAAAGAACTTCTCCTGTTCTGTAGGCACTCATTTCCTTTGCTGTGCAGAAGTTTTAAAATTAGATATGGTCCCACTTGTTGATTCCTGGTTTTATTTCTTGTGTTTTAAAAGTCTTGTTAAGGAAGTCAGTGCCTGTGCCAATATGTTGGAGTGTTTTAGCAGTTGCAGAATTTCTGTCCTAATTCCTAGTTTTTTGATCCACTTCGAGTTGACTTTTGTGCAGGGTGAGAGGGCTCAAGTTTCATTCTTCTACATGTAAATATTGAGTTTCTGCAGCACCGTTTGTTATAAAGGCTCCCTTCTCCCACGTGTTCTTAGCACCTTTGTCAAGCATCAGATGACTGTGTGTGTGGGTGTTTGTCTCTATCTATTCTATTCTATTCCATTGGTCTTCATGTCTGTTTTATTGCCAATACCATGCTGGTTTTGTAACTATAGATCTGTAGTATAATTTGATAGATGCCTCTATCATCACTCTTCTGGCTCAGGCTTGCTTTTACTATTCTGGGTGTCTTATTTTCCCAAAGTAATTTTAGAACTATTTTTTTTGAATCCTGTGAAGAATGCTGTTGCTATTAAATGGGGATTGCATTGAATCTGTATAATGCTTTTAGTAGTATGGCCATTTTGATAATATTAATTCTGCCTGTTCTATAGTTTTTATTATAGAAAATTTTCACCTCCTTGGTTAGATTAAATCCCATTTTTCAATTTATTTTTTGAGGTTATTATGGATGGGATAGTTCTCCTAATTTCTTTTTCACCAAATTCACTATTGGACTACAGATTCATATATATTGATCTTATATCCTGCTGCTTTTCTAAATTTGCTTAGAAATTTACTGATGGAGTTTTTTGGGTCTTCTAAATATAGGGTGATGTCATAAGCAAGCAGATAATCTGACTTCTATTTTTCCTATTGGTATTCTTCAGTTTTCTTCTTTTGCTGATTTCTCTGATGGTTACAGTTTCAAGGGCTAGCCTAAATAGGAATGGTAAAAATGGACATTCTTGTGTTGTTAATATTTTTAGAAGAAATTATTTTAATTTTTCTTCATTCAGTATGATGTTGGCCTTTATTGTAGGACTGCACTACAAAAAAGATTTAATGAAATATTTCATGCAGAAGGATTGAAAAATAAAAATGAAAACCAGCATAAGAGAATCAACTCTCAGTTAAGCTTTAGAAAGAAAATGACAAGAAATAAAAATTATTTCTCTATAATAACAGTGAATAAATGACTTAAATTTTCCAATCAAAATACATAGTGAAAGGATTAAACTGGCTTACCAAGACCAAAACCAATTGTCAGAGATGGGTTCCCCCTTATTGCGTGTGTACAAGAGCATTTATAGGGGATTTTCATGGGGGTTGGGATAGTTAGGAGCAGAGGGCAGATGCTGATTGGTTCTCTGCCCCAAGGACAGTGGTGAAAGTAGGTCATTGAGTGTATATTTGTGCCTGTGGGAAAGTTAGAGCTGGGAAGGTTAGAGCAGGACAATTAGAGTCAGGAAGATTTGAACCGGGACAATCAGAGTCAGGAAGATTAAAGCCAGGAAGAGAAGTTTGGAAGGTGCCTTGATAACAGAGGGGGGTTATACATAGATTTGCATATTGGATTAAGAAAGAGAACTGAGGGGTTGGAGAAGTGGCTCAGAGGTTACAGGCTTGCCTGGCATGTGCGAGGAGCGGGTTCGAACCCTAGCACTACATACACAATGAGTGTCAGAGCAAAGAAAGCCATATGAAAAACTAAATAAAATTGATTCTCTCTCTCTGTTCTCACTGTCGATCTCTCTATTAAAAAGAAAAAAATACAGGACCCAACCACATGCTGTTTACAAGAGACTCATCTCACAGAAGACATTCACAAGCTGAAGGTGAAAGGATATATCATGCATATAGACACCAAGAGCAAATAGGAGTAGTTTTTCTCATATGGATAGAACAGACTTTAAGTCAGAATTAATCAGAAGAGACAAAGAATGTCACTTCATACTAGTTAAGGGAAGTATCCAACAAGAAGATATAATGTTTGTAAATCTTTATGCTCCCAAGAATCTATGTACATAAAACAAACCCTTCCCAATGTAAAGGATCAGATCATAATACAGTAATACTGAGTGATTTCAACACAACGCTCTCACTTAGATAGGTCATCCAGACAAAAGCTAAGTGAAGTCTCTTAAGAAGTAAAAAAATTATTAATCAAATGAATGTAATAGACATCTATAGACCATTTCATCCATTGACAACTGAATTCACTTTCTTCATAGTGACACAGGTAACTTTCTGATCATATTTTAGGGCACAAAGCAAATCTTAGCATATACAAAAAGTATAGAGATAATTCCTGTAATTCTTCCTCACCAATCCTATATTGTCCTTGACCTTGTTCATCTACCAGGACCAGATATGGGATAATTAGGGACTATCTCCATAGTTGTGAGTCCACAGAAATTATTCAGATTATCCAGTGAGGGTACACAGGGCACTTATCCTACTTCTCTCATTCCTTCTGTTGTATACTCCAGTGGAGTTTCTGCTCCACAACTTCCCTTTGCTCTTTCTGCCTCCTGACCAACACTGGTGGTTCCCTCTGGGTCCCTGTGGAGACTGGCATTCTTTGTCTTGGGGACTGTAATAACCTCCAGTCTTTTCAGTAGTTATCATCTCCTGCTTTGTTGGCCATAGCATGTCCAAGCTAAAGCAGAATCCCAGGTGCATCTTAAACCTTGGATTTGGAGTTAAAACATTTATGATAATGATTTTGCCCCCACTGCAAGCTCTACTCCTCTGTGAAGAGCTTGTCACAATAAACTTGATTTTTGGCTTGAATTACAAATTACCCTAAAAGTTACTTATTTTTTTAAATGAAGGAAAAGATTGAAAGTCAGATTTTAGTGTGACACACACACACAGACACACACACACATACATACACTGTTCAAATTATTCCTTATTTTCCAAAATAAAATAATATTTTTTCTGAAAGCTTAGTGCACTGCTATTTTATCTGAAAAAAAGCCAGACAAAAGAGTTGTCAACAAAATGGGTTTCTATTGTTTAATTCCCTGTTATTTCTTTATAACACTTTTCATTCAAGTCACTTTATAATATCTGATGTACAGTTGAGGGATTTTACACTTAAAGTTTATTGGTGATAGAAATTTGTCTAAATATTGCCAATTCAAAACAGAAAAATTTCCTCTTTTTTCTTTAAAACTATGAAATTGACCTAAACAATGGTGAAATTTACAATTTGTAGTAATAACAGTAACCTGTTGATGGCTATGTAGAGCAATAACCATGATTTCCACAAGAGGGCAGGCTTTGCCCAAAGAAATTAATCAGGAGCTCTGGTACAATTCTATTTCCTAGAGCAAGAAATTCTTTTATTTTTAGCAAATACAGAAAGTATAGAGATAATTCCTATAATTCTCCCTCACCAATCCTGTATTGTCCTTGACCTTATTCATCTTCCAGGGCCAGGTATGGGATAACTAGGGACTTCTCCATAGTTGTGAGTCCACAGAAATTATTCAGATTATCCAGTGAGGATTTGCAGGGTACTCTGTATTGAAATGAAGAATAAAAATAAAAATAAATAAAATCTACTTATCATTGTCATCTTTTGTGTTTGTCCTAGTGATTTAAATTTGAAATGAACAGCGCTTATTTCATTCGTTTCATTCATTTTTATGTTAGAGTATGTCCTAATTTTGGTTAGTTTTTCTTTTCAGAGAACTTAGATAACTTTTGCCTTTTTATATTTGTATTTGCCTTCAAGTGCTTACATTTCCTGTAGTTGTTCTCTCTTTAGTCTTCCCCTCTGCTAATTCTACATATAGTTCCTTAAACTATTTATTACATGTAAAAGTTTCCAGGTTTCTATTTCCTTCCTTCTTATGTCAATGCTTATTTTTTACAGGCTTCCCATATGGATTTAATTCTGCACTAATTTGAATTATTAAGTTGTTTTTTCCCTCTCTTCTGGTGATTGAACCCATGGCCTCTCCTATGCTAAGGAGAGCCACTTCCCCAGGCCTTAGGTTTTTTGTTTTTTTTTTCTTAAGAGAGAGTGAGAGAGGGAGAGTCGGTTTTATTTATTTTCATCTGGGTTTGTTTCTCCAACTCTTAGTTGTGTATGTGGTGCTGGGGTTTGGACCCTGGTCCTCAGGCATGTGGGGCAAGGACTCTATCACTGTGCCACTCCCCCAGCTCCCCATTAGTGTTTTTTAAAGTGGCCGTTCAAAGTTATTTTTCCTTTGTCTTCCAAAATAACAAGGACTGCAGTCACAATCGTATACACAGTGATGTTAGCTGAGGTGGTGGGCGTTAAAAGAGCTATTTGTCTATAAATTATTAAACAAGCTAGGGCAGAATAGTCAATTGAGTTTCAAGGGAGAAGTGAAGTGTTGATTTTAAGCAGGTGGAAGTTCTGTCTGTGTTGCTTTAGAGAGTCTAAACTTACCCTTTGTGTTACCTCAAAGATTATATATGTATATATATATATATATATATGAAATATATATGAATATATATATATTTTAATATCTTTCAAAATTGTTTCCAATTCTTTAGGTTCACCCTGCGATCCCACCTTTATCCGGAGCTGTGCTCCCTGCAGTATGATCTGATCCATTATTTTCCAGTAATGTTTTAATTATGAAGATCAGTGATTCTTAACCTCATGGGAAAATTCAATGAAAAATTTAAAATTTTGAAGTCTGCATGGAGGAATGTGAGACTAAGGTCTTCTTTTCATCATAGTCATTCATGAACATCTCTCTGACAAGTCCAAAGGTCTATATCACTGTCCAATATGTTCAATGTGCCCACTTTTCAAACATTTACCTCACAGCTGGATTGAAAAGAAGTGGTAAGAGGGGACATCTTTGTCTTCTTCTTTGATCTTAGAGGAAACACCTCCAACTTTTCAGTGGTGAATGTGATGTTGGCTGTAGGCTTGTCATATATGGACTTTATTAAACTTAGAATTGCAGGGTAAATAACCATTGGTTAGCATATTTCTACCTCTCCACTTAGCAGAGACTCTGCTCTCTTTCCTTAAATAAATCCTACTCCTTTTACTCTTCCCTTCCGTGGTAGTCCCTGGATTTTATTGTTCAAATTTGCAAGACAAGAACCAAGAAGAAGATTGATGCTGAATTCCTAGGGTGTACTTCCACACCCAGAGCTGGGACCACTCAACAGTGGGGGGGGGGGCGGGGAACCCCACCTCTCAGCTTGGTAGCTGCAAACACTATTTCGGCTGCAGAAACCTGCAACCAACTCAAATTCTGAGTTTTAACTGGGAGTAGTTACAAACGCTGAAAATGGGCTACTTTGACCTCAGAGATCTGTAGCCAGCCCAAACTCAATTTGCCATCAGGAACAGAGAATCCGGCCGCATCTCAAAATCCCACATCAAGAGTTTCTCAACTCGTTTCGGGTTTTCCCCTCAAAGGTAATTGAGTTTTGTACAGATATTTATTTGGTGCATTTGGGGGTGGAGGGAGAGGCAAGAAGCTCTTATTCAGCCCTGTTGCTCATATCATACTCTGAAAACTACACTGTTGATTCTAGCTCATAATATCTTATAAGATGTGGCCCTGATTTACCCTTTCATATCAATTAAGATTCTGTGTGCATATACGAAAGAAAAAAAGCAATTAACAGTGGCTTCAAAAATAGTGCTTATCTTATACACAGAAGAGTATCCTATTGTTTAGTCCAGAACTAATAGAATAGCCCTGAAGCACCAAGAATTCATGTGCCTGCCTTTTCCCATCACTATTCTTGGTGCATGGCCTTTGTATTGATACTGAAATGCTCATGTTCCGAAGATTATCTATACCACCTCCACTGTCACATAGGTGCTTTGAGTAAGAAGAAGGAAAGAGAAAGCAGCACCGGTAGACTTGTTTTATGTCATTGACACAGAATATGTATCATGGCCAACATAGCAGCAATAAAGCCTGGGTGATGGAATTTTGAGGCAAGAAAGAATTACGGGGTGTAGGACATGAAGATTGGGTCAACTAATTTACATTCTCTGCCATACTCTGCAGTTGTATGCTTAGAACACTTTTTATTTCCTAAGTTGGCTTATCTTTAGACTAATTTATATTATTTTGGATTTATTGTAATTTAATGTGATGATAACTATTTGATAATTAATCAAAAATTCACAGGAGAAGCAGATTCACCAGTCTGAGTTTACTACTGAAAACTTGCTGGCCACGATAAGTGATTTACTTGTAGCTGGCACAGAAACAACAAGTACCACCCTGAGGTATGGACTCCTGCTCCTGCTGAAACATCCAGAAGTCACAGGTATGAGTACAGAGATTTAGTTGAGATACTACTAGTCTCCACATTTTTTTCTCCTGGAGAAAGTTATCAAAATTGTTGAGCTACCAGGTATTATTTTTACTAATGTAACAAAGGGATAACAATGAGACAAATTTGGAAAATAGGAAAAAGTGAGAGAAAAGTCATTGGATTTCAGTGACAAAGTACTCTGGATCAAGTATCTGGATGTGATGGGAGGGCATTTGCAGCAGACACAGGCATCACCATATGCTGTTTTTCTAGAGCACAGAACACTTTGAATACTAGGCATGCTTTTGCTACACATGTAGCTTTGAATTACTGTGCCATTTTCCCTTATTCTGTTATTTCTTATTGTAATCTTACCAGCTAAAGTTCAGAAAGAGATCGAACATGTGATTGGCAGACACCGGTGCCCCAGTATGCAGGACAGGAGTCACATGCCCTACACGGATGCCATGGTGCATGAGATCCAGAGATACATTAACCTCATACCCAACAATGTGCCACGTGCAGCCACCTGCAATGTTAGATTCAGAAACTACCTTATCCCCAAGGTAAGCTTGCTTCTCTCATACTTCACTTAATGCTCTTGAATTGATCCTCCAACATGAGATGAGGGAAATTCAAAATACACACATGTGTCTGCTTGATGGACTTTGTACTGTTTGCAGTTTGAAACTGCAAAGCTTTCCAAACATCTTGAGTGCTAGCATCTTTCAAATTTGTTGTTTCTTGAATAATTTTTTTGGCAGTTCTTAGGTGTTTATATCTCCAAATAAATGCTAAAAGTCCAGATTATTAATCACCCAAAAGACTCTTCTGAGATTTTTTTTTATCAGGGCGACATTAAACATATAGATCAATTTAAAAAGTGTTGGAGTAGATATGTTCATTTTTTAAATTAATGGATATAATTACATTCCCAATTCAGTTAGGCTTTATTGTTTTCAGTATTGTTTTATTTTCATGCAGTGGCTTTCACAACTATACTTTTTTCCCCTAAAGAAATGAGATTTTTTTTAGTTTATTATAAGTAGTGTCCGTTTTTACCATACCTTTTGTTTCTGGCACATGGAAATATAATTAACATTATTTTGATGATCCTATACCTAGCAATCTCACTAAACTTACTGATCATTGCTAATAATTTGTAAATTCACTTATAACTTCTATGTTCATAAATCTGTTACATGCTTCAATACTTGCTTAAGTTCTCATTTTTTAATTCTCATAACAATTTTTTTTGTAGTGCTAGAGATTGAGCCCAGGGCCTCATGAATGCTGGGAAAGCACTCTCCCACTGATCCACATCCCAGTCCTTTTGGTTTTTATTTGTCTAAATTAAGTTTTTATTAGTGCTTTCTATTTATACTCTAAATGAATTTCAAAATGATACAAAAATCATAAAAATTATACTTTAATAAGGTAACATGTAATGTTTAGATACACATATATGTTGTATAATTAGGTTAAACATATGTATATCCTAAAACATTTACCTTTTCCTTATAGTGAAAGCATTTAAAATCCTTTCTTGTAGATTTTTGTGATATATAGTGCACAGTTCCTGTCTAGAGTCACCTGACTTGCAATGGCACACCAGTACTGCCTACTACTATATAACTGCAACTTGTTACCCATTAATTAATTTTTCCCCATCCTTTTCATCCCCCAACTTTCCCCAGCTTCTGGTATATACCATTCTACTTTAAGTTTCTTGACATTTTTTTATATAGCATATATGAGTGAGATCATTCAGTACATACTTTTCTGTGTCTGACTTATTTCACTTAATATAATGATCTCCAGTTCAATTCCTGTTGCTGTGATAGGATTTCATTCTTTATTATGGCTAAACAATATTCCATTGTGTACATGAACCACATTTTCTTTCTTTATCCATCAATTGGTGGATACTTAGATTGTTGCATTTCTTGGCAATTGTAAATAGTGCTTCAAAAACTGTGGGAATGCATATGTCTCTTTCAACAAGGGCATGACTTCATTTCATTGGAGATACAGAGTGGGATGGATGGATCATATAGTAGTTCTATTTGTAATTTTTTGAGGAAGCTCTATACTCTTCTCCACAATGGCTGTACTAATTTGTGTGTCACCAACAGTATACAAGTATTCCCTTTTCTCCATCCTCTCCAGCGTTTGTTGTCTTTTATCTATTTGGCATTAGCCATCGTACTGAAGTTTTTGACTTGCAGTTTTCTGACTACTAATAATGTTGAATTTTTTCATATCCCATTGACCATTTATGTATCTTCTTTTGAGAAATGTTTAGTTTGGGCTATTGCCCATTTTTAATTGGATTTTTTTTTTTTTGCTATTGAGTTTTTGGAATTTCTTATGCATTCTGGATTTTAACCCTTTGTCCTAACTATAGTTTGTGAATATTTTATTCCATTTTGTAGTTTTTCTCTTTCATCAGGCAGTAAACAGAATTGTTTGCTTGATTTCTATTTCAGTTCAATATTGGCATATAGCAATGCTCCTCTTTTTACTGTTGATTTTGTATCCTGTAATTTTATTAAAATTAAAATTATTTATTAGTTCTAATAGTTTTGTGTTTAATGAAGTTCTTGGGTTTTTTAAAATATAAAAGTGTCATCTGAATATATTCCTTTTTGTAATTTGGATTCCCTATACTTATTTCTCTTGTCTGATTGCTTGGGCCAGGACTTCCAATACTATGCCGAATAAAAGTGAAGAAAATCAGCATCTTTGTCTTGTTCCAGATCTTAGAAGAAAAGAATTCAACTTTTCTCCGTTCAGTATAATGTTGACTTTTGCTTCATTATGTGGTGTTTATTATGTTGAAGTACATTTTTTCCTATATGTGTTTTGTTATTTTTTTATAATGAAGGAATGCTTAATTTTGATACCAGCATGTTTCTGGTATCAAAATAAGAATGAAGACAAATGAATAGAATAGAATAGAATATTCTGAGATAAACTAAAAAATTTTAACATCTCTTTTTTGACCAAGGGGGTCAAAATATAACATGGAGGAATACAGCCTATTTTTGACACCAGTACCATGCTGTTTATATTACTATAGATCTACATTATAATTTTAGATCTGGTATTGCAACACCACCTGTTTCTTCTTTCTTGCTTCATAATGTTTTGATTATTCTGGATTTCTTATTGTTCCTAATGAATTTGAGAATTGCTTTTTCAATATGTGTAAAGAATAACATTGGTATCTTGATGGGGATTACATTGAAACTGTATAGCAGTTTTGGCAGAATGGGCATTTTAATTATATTAATTCTACCTAAACAAGAGTATGGATTGTCTTTCCATCTTAGCAGATCTTCTTCAATTTCTGTCTTCAATGATTGTTAATTTTTACTGTACAGGTCTTTTACATCCCTTATAGAATTAATTCCTAAGCATTTTGTTCTTTTTGAGAAGAATGTTAATGGGATTGATTTCCTTATTTCTTTTTCTTCTCTGTTATTGTTAGCATATAGGAAGGCTATTCATTTATGGGTGTTGATCTTGTAGCCTGCTACTTTGCTGTAACTGTTTATAAGCTCAAGCAGTTTTCTAGCTGACTTTTTTTGATCTTCCAGGTATAGGATTATGTCATCAGTAGAAAGGGATAGTTTGACTTGCTCTCTTCCTATTCTTATTCCTTTGAATTTCTTCTCTTGCCTGATTGCTCCAGCTTGGTTCTTTAGGACTATATTTAATAAAAGTGGTGTGAGTGGACATCCTTGTCTTGTTCCCAAGTTTAGTGGAAATGCTTTCAGTTTTCTCCCTTTAGTATTATTCTAGCTGAGAGTTTGTCATATAAGCCCTTTACAAAGTTAAGATAAGATCCTTTGATATCTATTTTCTCTAGAATTCTTAGCATAAATGGGTACTAGATTCGATTCAAGGCATTTTCTTCATCAACTGAGATGATCACATGGTTTTAGTCCTCAATTCTGTTTAAGTTATGTACTGTTTTTACATATTCCAGCCTTGCATCCCTGGAATGAAGCCTGCATGATCATGATTAATTATCTTGTTGATGTGTTCTTGAATGTGGTTTGCCAGAACTTTATTAAGAATTTTTGCTTCGATGTTTATCAGGGATATTGGTCTGTAGTTTTCCTTTTTTGATGTATCTTTGTTGGGTTTTTGTATCAGTTATTGTTGCCTCATAAAAGTGTTTGGGAGAGTTCCCTCCTTTTCAATTTCTAGAAATAGCTTAATAAGGAGATGTGTTAGTGCCTCCTCATAGGTTTGGTAAAACTCAGTGCGGAATCCATCAGGTCCTGGTCTTTTCTAATTTGGAAGGATTTTAATTGCTATATAGATTTCAGTGCCTGTTATTGGGCTCTTTTGGTTTTCAATATCATCCTGCAAAAAACTTGGGTTTAGAAATTGTCCATGTCATCCAGATTTATCTAATTTAGAGGAGTACAGTTTTTTAAAATGCTCTGATAATCTGTTGATTTCCATGGGGTCATTGATGATCACTCCCTTGTCATTGGTGATTTTGTTTTTTTGCTTCATCTCCCTCCTTATTTTAGTGATATTAGCCAGGGGTCTGTCAATTTCATTTATTTTTTTGAACAACCACCTCTTTGTTTTGATTCTTTTTATTAGTTTTTTTTTTGTTATCAGTGTCATTGATTTCAGCTCTCATCTTGATTATTTCCTGTCTTCTGCTGGCTGTGGGCTTAGATTGTTCTTCGTTTTGTAAGAATTTGAAGGGGAGCATAAGCTTATTTATTTGAGACTTTCCTGGTTTTTAATGTAGGCACTCAGTGCTATATATTTTCCCCTCTTAAGATGTCCCAAAGTTTCGATATGTTGTGTTTTCATTCTCATTCTCTTCCAAGCTTTTGTTGAATTCTGCTCCCATGTCTTCTTGGATCCATAATTCATTTAATAGAGTATTATTCAATCTCTGTGTATATATGTGTTTTCATTATGATTTTTGCTGTTAATTGTTAAGGTCATGGCCTTAACATAGTCTGATTCTGATAGGATATGTAGAATAATATGTACTTTTTATATTTGCTGAGATTCCTTTGTGAACTAGAATAAGATCTTTTTGGAGAATGATCCATGCACTACTGAGAAGAAGGTATACTCAGCCAATTTGGGTTGAAATTCTATAGAAGTCTGTTAAATCCATTTGATTTGTGGAGTTGTTTAGTCTGCAGATCTCTCTCTCTCTCTCTTTTTTTTTAAGAGAGATGGACAGTGAGGAGGGAGGAAGAATCAATTTTATTCTTGTACTCACACATGCCACTAAGCACTGTAACCACTGAGCCACTGCTCCAGCCCATGCAGATCTCTTTTAGACTGGAGAGCTCTTTATTGTATTTTTGATTTGATGATTTGTCTATTGGTGATAGAGGTTTGTTAAAGTCTCCCAGTAGTACAGTGTTGAGGTCCACAAGTGGTTTTATATCATGGAATAATTTTTCCATATGTTTGGGAGTGTTCATGTTTGGAATATATATATATATATATATATATATATATATATATATATATATATATATATTTACTATGGTTACATTTTCTTGTTGTATTATTCCATTTACCAGCATGTAGTGGCCTTCTTCATCTCTTCTGATTTGTTTATGTTTGATATCTATTTTGTCTGATAAAAGTGTTGTAAACAAGCTTGTTTTTTTGAGCTGTATACCTTGTAAATTTTTTTTCCATCCTTTCACCTTCAATCTATGGACGTCATTGGCTATAAGGTGGGTCTCCTGTAAGCAGCATATTGTTGGATTTTGTTATCTGATCCAATCTGCTAATTTGTGTCTTTTGCTTTTTAAAATTTATTTTTTATTATTGTATTATATTTGTACATATTGATGGGATTTGTTGTCACATATTCCTAGATGCACACAATACATCAATACAATTTGCTCAATATCCCCCCTCTGCACCCCTCTACAACCCTTCTCTTATCCCCCAATCCCTTGCCTTTCTTCTGGGTCCTATATTTTTCCTAAAATACCCAAGTACAGTGAGATAATTCTTATACCTACGAAGAACATTTTTTGTATATATCACTATAGTATATAAGGGACATACTTATAAATGCTTGGAATGTACCTTGCTTTATTTCAGTTCCAAAATTTCCCCTTATCTTCCCTCCCTATCATCTCCTCCCTCCATATCATCCCTTGTTATTCTTCAATAAATTTGATGATAGGATTAAATGTTCATGTTTTTCTACGGGCATGCAGAATAGCTTGTTCAAATATCTTATGCAGTATCTTGCAACTGTATCTCATAAATATTAACATACTGCATTTTTATTCTGTGGTTCTAATACATGAGCTTATCTACCTTACTCCGAAGCCTGGGTTTAGGTCCAGCCTCCAGAAGTGAGGGAAAACATTAGGCCCTTGGCTCTCTGGGTTTGGCTAACTTCACTCAGCATGATTTCTTTCATTGCCATCCATTTACCTTCAATGTATGCAATATCATTGTTTCTAAAAGCTGAGTAGAACTCCACTGTAATATATAACAGAGCTTTTGGATCCATTCATACAGTGAGGGCATCTGATTTGGTTCCATAATTTAGCTATTGTAAATTGAACTGCAATGAATATAGATTTTGCTGGGTTGCTGTAATGTGCTGATTCTAATTCCTCTAGGAAAATATCCAGAGGAAGGATAGCTAGGTTGTAAGTTGGATCGAACCATAATTTTTTGAGGAGTCTCCACACTGCTTTCCAGAGTGGGTGGACCAGTCTGCAATTCTATCAATAATGCTAGTGTTCCTATCTCCCCACACCTCATCCAGCATTTGCTATTGTTTGTATTTTTCATCTTTTCCAGTCTGACTGGAGTGAGGTGAAATCTTAATGAAGTTTTGATTTGCATTTCTCTGATTGTCATTAATTTAGAACACTTTCTCATGTGTTCATTGGCTTGCTCAATGTCCTCTGTTGAGAAGTTTCTGGTTAGGTCTCTGGCCCATTTATTGATTGGATTGTTTGTGTTTTTGTTATTGAGTTTTTTGAGTTCATTGTAAATTTTGCATATTTTTTGACTAACTCTTTCACTTTAGGAGTCTTGTTGAGTGAGTCATTGCCAACTCTCATATGCTGGAGTGTTGGTCCTAATTTTTCTTATAGTGGTTGTATGGTAGTTGGTTTAATTCCTATCTCCTTGATATGTTTAGATTTGATTTTTGTGCAAAGTGAGAGATAAGGATCTAATTTCATTTTTCTCAAGTGGCTGTCCAGTTTGTCCAGCACCATTTGTTAAACAGGTTGTCTCTCCTCCATGTTATATTTTGACCCTCTTTGTCAAAGATCAGATGTTTAAAAGATTTGTGGGTTTGTCTCAGAGACTTCTATTCTATTCCATTTGCCTTCATTCCTATTGTGATACCAGAACTGTGCTGTTTTTAATACTATAGCTCTAGAGTGTAATTTTAGGTCTGGTATTGCAAAACTACCTGTTTCATCTTTCTTGCTTAGTAGTGTTTGGGCTATGTTGGGTTTCTTGTAGTTCCATATGAATTTGAGAATTGATTGTTCTATATCTACAAAGAATGACATTGGAATCTTGATGGGGATTACATTGAATCAATATAGTGATTTGGGCAGAATGGCCATTTTAATTATATTAATTCTGCATAACCAAGAGCATGGACCATCTTTCCATCACTCAGGTCTTCTGCAATTTTGGTTTTTAGTGTTCAATAATTTTCCTTGTAGAGGTCTTTTTACTTTTCTTGTTAGATTGATTCCCAAGTATTTTATTCTTTTAGATGATATTTTGAATGTGACTGATTTCCTAATTTCTTCTTCTGCCCTAATATTGTTGGCATAAGGGAAGCTATTGATTTATGGGTTTTGATCTTTTAGCCTGCTACATTGCCAAATCTGTTTGTTAGCTCTAGTAGTTTTCTAGCAGAGTTTCTTGGATCTTCCAGGTATTGGATCATGTCATCAGCAAAAAGGGATATTTTGACTTCCTCCCTTCCTATTCTTATCCCTTTGATTTCCTCCTCTTGCCTGGGATTGCTCCAGCCAGGGTCTCAAGGACTATATTGAATAAAAGTGGTGAGAGAGTACAGCCTTGTCTTGTTCCTGAGTTTAGTGGAAATTCTTTGAATTTTTCTCCATTTAGTTTTATACTAGGTGAGGGCTTCACATATATGGCCTTCACAAAGTTAAGTTCCTTTGATACCTATTTTCTCTAAAGTTTTGAGCATAAATGGGTGCTGGATTTTATTGAAGGCCTTTCTGCATCTATCGAGATATCATATAGTTTTTGTCCTTAATTCTGTTTAAGTGATGAATCACATTTATTGATTTGCATATGTTGAACCAGCCTTGCATACCTGGAATGAAGCCCAGTTGATCATGATGAATTATTGTCTTGATGTGTTTTTGAATGTGGTTTGTGAAAACCTTATTAAGGATTTTTGCATCGATGTTCATGAGGGATATTAGTGTGTAGTTTTCTTTTTTTGATATGTCTTTGTTGCATTTTGGTATCAGATTTATTGTTGCTTCATAAAAAGTGTTTGGGAGAGTTCTGTCTTTTCAATTTCTTGGAATAGCTTAATAAGGAGAGGTGTTAGCTTTTCTTCAAAGGTGTATTAAAACTCAGTGTAGAATCCATCAGATGCTGGTCTTTTCTTCTTTGGAATACTTCCAATTGCTGTATAGATTTTGGTGCCTGTAATTGGGCTGTTTAGGATTTCAATTTCATTCTGTGTCAATTTGGGGATGTTGTATGTGTCTAGAAATTTATCCATGTCATCCTGATTATCTGATTTAAAGGAGTATAGTTTTTCAAAATATGATCTGATAATATGTTTGATTTCATGGGGTTAGTGGATATCCTCCTCTTTTTGTTGGTGATTTTGTTGATTTGCTTTGCTTCTCTCCTTTTAGTTAGATTAGGTAGGGGTCTGTCAATTTTATTTTTTTCCTGAAGTACCAGCTCTTTGTTTAGTTGATTCGTTTTATTGTTTTTTTGTTATTCTTAATTTCATTGATTTCAGCTTTGATCTTAATTATTTCCTGTCTTCTGCTGGCTTTGGGATTAGACCATTATTCCTTTTGTAGAGATTTGAGTTGGAGCATAAACTTATTTGTTAGAGATCTCTCCTGATTCTTAATGTGATCACTCAGTGCTATTACATTTTCCCCTTAAGAATGCTTTCATGCTGTCCCAGAGGATTTGGTATGTTGTGTCTTTATTTTCATTCTCTTCCAAGAATTTCTTAATTTCTGTTCTCATGTCTTCTTGAATCAATTCTTCATTTAATATTGTGTTATTCAATCTGCATGTATGTATGTGCTTTGTGAAAATTTTTTTCTATAAATCATTAGGGTCATTGCATCATGGTCTGATAGGATACACGGAATAACATCTACTTTCTTATATTTGCTGAGATTTCCTTTGTGAACTAGAATATGATCTATTTTGGAGAAGGCTCCATGCGCCTCCATGTGCTGAGAAGAAGATATACTCTGCAAATTTGTGGTGGAATACTCTGTAGATGTCTGTTAAGTCTGTCTGATTTGGACTGGAGATCTCTTTATTGTTTCTTTGCTTTGATGATCTGTCTCTTGGTGATAGAGAAGTGTTAAAGTCTCCCAGTACTATTGTGTTGAGGTCCATAAGTGGTTTTATGTCTTGGAGTAATTTTTCCACATAGTTGGGAGCATTGGTGTTTGGAGAGTATATGTTTACTATGGTTATTTCTTCCTGTTATTTTGTTCCCTTTACTTGGATGTTGTGGCCTTCTTTATATCTTTTGGCTAATTTATGTTTGAAATCCACTTTGTCAGATATAAGAATTGCAACTCCAGCTTTCTTTCTTGGTCCATATGCTTGGTCGAGGTTTTTCCATCCTCACCCTTAATCTATGGGTCATTGTCTGTAAGATGGGTTTCCTGTAAACATCATATTGTTGGATTTTGTTTTTTGATTCAATCTGCGAGTCTGTGTCTTTTGATGGTACATTGAGACCATTCACATTCAGTGTTAGAATTGTTGTGTGGTTTTGGTTCACAGTCATTTTGTTTTATTAGTAAGTTCTGTGCTGTCTTGGTTGCCTATTGATATCATAAACCTTTATTGAATTTCCTCCGTTTGTGGTTTTAAGGAATGTTAGCTTGTTCTTCTATCTGGAGTTTATCATTGAGGATTCTTTGTAATTCTGGCTTTCTGTTCTTGAATGCTGCAAATTTGTTCTTATTATGAAAATTTCTTATTTCCCCCTCAAATTTGAAGCTGACTTTTGCTGGGTATAGTATTCTTGGCTTCATGTTGTGTTTATTCAGGCATTGAAAGTTCTTCCATGATCTTCTTGGTTCCACAGTCTGAACTGAAATGTCAGTTGTAATTCTTATTGGTTTGCCTCTGAATGTGATTTGGCATTTCTCCCTTGCCACTTTTATTTTTCTTTCCTTGATATCCCTGTTGTACATTTTGAATATGATGTGTCTTGATGAGCTTGCTATTTGATTAGGACTATTGAGTGTCCTATAAGCTTCCTGGATGAGCATATCCGACTCTATTTTTATATGGGAAAATTTTTCGTTAGGTATTTCTTTGAGAACGTCCCTTATCCCATTCATTTGTGTTTCAATTTCTTCCTGTATCCCAATTACTCTTGGATTGTTTCTTCTCATTTCATCCCAGACATTTGTAAAATTCTGTTCATGTTCTGTAATTTTTTTTTTTTGTCATCTGTGTTTTCTAGTTTGTTTAGCCTATTCTCATTGTTGGAAATTCTTTCTTCAAGAGCTGTGGTTCTATTTTATATAGAAGTTAATCTTTTATTAAATTCTTCCATGGTTCCTCTCTTGTCATTGACTGCAGATTTTAGCTGTGTTACTTCCTTTTTGAGTATGTCTATTTCTTTGATAATAGTTTTTTTCATCTGAGTTTTCTCGCTTAGCCCCTTCATTATATTTTAGCTCATTGTTCCTTTTAGTAATCAGATCATTGACAATATTTTCAGGGTTTTCATCTCAGTCCCTATCCATGACATGCTTTGTAGGGGAGTTTTGGGTTTAAGGTGTATTTCTCCTAGTTTGATGCTTTATTTTTGAAGAGCTTCTTCTGGATCTTTGAATTGAGATTTCCTGAGGTTCCAGTAGCCAGTTCTCCAGGTGGTTTTTCCTTGCAAGTCAAAGGGTCAGATCAGCCACCACCTCAGTTGATTACCTTATTCCAGATGCTGTTTCTCCTAGTGTCCTCGTGTAGCTCTACCTTTTGGTTCCAGGCTCAAGGTTTCAAATCTGAACCTATTGAAATGTGAGGTGTCAGGTAGGTTGTGCTGCTCTAGGCGGGGAACTATCCCTAGTTAGTACTGAGCAGGGGCTGCTCCAAATAGAGGTCATACCGGTCGTGTCCTGAGTGCTTTCCCATGGGACTCAAACAGGCCCCAACAGGCACACAGAGTGTCAGGTAGGTAGGGCTGCTCCTGGAGGGGAACCTCCTCTGGTTGTTTCTGAGCCAGGGCTGCTCTAGACGGGGGTCATGCCAGTCATGTCCTGAGCACCTTCTGGTGTGACTCAAACAGTCCCCAACCAGAACATGGGGGTCAGGTAGGTGGGGCTCAGATTGTTAGTGTTTTTGATATTAAGATTTTAGAGTTTTTTGTAAATTTTGGATGTTAGTCACCTTTTGGGGGAATCACAGGGCATGATTATCTACCATTCTGAAGGAGCGCTCTTGATCACTTTGACCACTTCTTGGTTGAGGAAAACTTTTTAGTTTAATGGCATCCCCCTCATTGATTTTTTACTTTACTACTTTCACTGTGGCAGAATGGCCATTTTAATTATATTAATTCTGCCTAACCAAGATCAAGGAATGTCTCTCCATCTTATCAGGTCTTCTTCAATTTCTTTCTTCAATGTTACATAATTTTCATTGTAGAGAGTTTTCATATTCTTTATTAGATTTATTCCCAAGTATTTAATTTTTTTGAGAATGTTGTGAATGAGACTGATTTCCTGATTTCTTCTGCCCTATTACTCTTAGCATATAAGAAAGATATTGATTTATGGGTGTTGATGCTGTAGCCAGTCACATTTAAAATCTTTTCATAAGCTCAAGCAGTTTTTTGGTGGAGTTTTTTTGGGTCTTCCAGGCATAAGATAATGTCATGAGCAAAAAGGGATTTTTTGACTTCTTCCCTTCCTATTCTTTTTTTTTGTTGTTGTTTATAAAGAGATACAGACAGTGAGAGAAAGGGAAGGAGAAAGAGAAAATTGATTTCATTTAGTTTTTCATCTGGCCTTAATTGCCCCAAGACTTCATTGTGTACATGGTGCTGTGGTTTGAACTCATGTACTCACACAAGCCAGGCAAGCAGCATAACTGCTGAGCCAACACTCCAGCCCTTCTCTTCCTATTCTTATCCCTTTGATTTCCTTTTCTTGCCTGATTGCTCCTACTAGCATCTCAAGGACTATAATGAAAAAAAGTGGTGAGAGTGGGAAGCCTAGTCTTGTCAGTGGAAATGCTTTTAGCTTTGATCCATTTAGTATTATACTAGCTGAGGTTTTGTCATATATGGCCTTTACATGGTTAAGTTCTTTGATCCCTATCATCTCCAGAGTTTTGATCACAAATGGGTGCTGGACTTTATCAAAGGCCTTTTCTGCATCAGTTGAGATGGTCATGTCTTTGTCACTAATTCTGTTTAAGTGATGAATCATATTTATTGATTTGCATATGTTGAATCAACATTGTATATGTGGAATGAAGCCCACTTTATCATGATGAATCATATCCTTAATGTGTTTTGAATGCAGTTTGCTAGGACTTTATTAAGGATATTTGCATCTATGTTCATTGGGAATATTGGTCTGTAGTTTTCTTTTTCTGTTTTTTTTTTAATTTTTTTTTTTTTGTTTTGGTGTCAGAGTTATGGTTGCCTCAAAAAAATGTTTTGGAGAGTTCCCTCCTTTTCACTTTCTTGGAATAGCTTAATAAGGAGAAGTGTTAGCTCCTCCTCATAGGTGTGGTAAAATTCAGCAGGAACTCCATCTGGTCCTGGGCTTTTCTACTTTGGAAGGCTTTTAATTGCTATACTGATTTCAGTTATTTGGCTGTTTAGGTTTTCAATATCATCCTATGTCATTTTGGGAATGTTATATTTGTATAGAAATTTGTCCATGTCTTCCAGAATATCTGATTTAGAGGTGTATAGGTTTTCAACATAGATTCTGAAAACCTCTGGATTTCTGTGGAGTTAGGGTTGGTTGTTCCCTTTTCATTGTTGATTGTGTTGATTTGCTTAATTTCTTTCCTTGTTTTAGTGAGATTGACTAGTGGTCTGTCAATATTATTTATTGTTTCAAAGAACCAGCTCTTTGTTTCATCAATTCTTTTTATTTATTTATTTATTTATTTATTCTCAATTTCATTTCTGATCTTGATTATTTCCTGCCTTTTGCTGGCTTTGGGATTTTCAAATTTGTAGGGATTTGAGGTAGATCATAAGCTTATTTGTTAAAGATTTCTCCTGTTTTTTAGTGTAGCCATTCAATGCTATAAATTTTCCCCTTAAGAATGCTTTCATGGGACTAGAGTGATGGCTCAGCTGTTAAAGCACTTGGTGGCATGCTCAAGGACCTGAGTTTGAATCCCAGCACCACATACACAAGGAAGTGTTAGAGCAATGAAAGGCACATGAAAAACCAAATAAAGTTGATTCTCTCTTTTTCTCACTGTCCCTCTCTGTCTCTTAAAAAAAAAGGAATGCTTTCTTGCTGTTCCTGAGGTTTCAATATGTTATGTCTTCATTGTCATTCACTTCCAAGAATTTCTTGATTTCTGTGTTCATATCTTCTTGGATCCGTTCTTCATTTTATAGGATATTATTCAGTCTCCATGTACATAGGTGTTTTCTGTTATGATTTTTGCTGTTCATTCCTAGAATCAGGGTATCACAGTCTGATGGCATACATGGGATAATATCTACTTTTTTATATTTGCTGAGATTTCCTTTGTGAACTAGAATACAATGTATTTTGGAGATGAATTCATGTGCTGCTGAGAAGAAGGTAAACTTAGATAATTTGAGGTAGAATATTCTATATATGTCTATTCCATTAATATCATTTATGGAGCTGTTTAGGCTAGAAATCTCTCTCTCTCTTTTTCTTCAACAATCTATTGTTGATAGAGGAGTATTAAAGTCTCTAGTATAATAGTGTTGAAATCCATACGATATTTTATATCCTGGAATATTTTTTTCCACATACTTGGGAGTATTCAGGTTTGAAACATAAATATTTACTATAATTCTATCTTACTGATGTATTGTTTCCTCTTTTTAAATTGATAAATTTCTCAAGTATTTTGTCACACTCAGGAAAGCTAACACACACACACACACACACACACACACTCCCTGAAAGTTCAATTACACATAATTATTATGGTGTTGTGATCATTAGTCTAAATGTTTTCATTAATTTATAACCTGAAAGTCCAAACTCTTCATATAAGTCATTACATTAACATGGCAAATGCTAAGACCCACACCCACTAGAGTTAAGTGCTTGGGAAGGGTACCCTAATCCCACATCCCAGATGACCTCATCTGGAAATTACATCACCTCAGGTTACATCATCCCAGCCCAAGACCTCACCTTAAGAGATGACTTCATTTCTGAAATGGAGTTGACGTCAGCCCTTAATCAGAGATGACTTCATTCCTAGACACTAAAACCTTTGCCTGAACACCACCATGGATTTCCTCTTGTAAGCACAAATAGGAAACAGGACATTTGTTGCTCTTTTTCTCTCTGTGATATTAGTTAGGGATTCTATTGTGTTTCTGTGCTTGCTGTCTGCTTAGTCCATGATCCTGGCATACTCCTTGCTCTTTACCAAAGCATTCATCCCTGTACTCCAGTGCGTAAAGGAACATTTTCTACCGATTTCCTGTATGCGTACATTCCCCCAAATCCATATGTTGAAATTTAATCCCCAGTGTGCTAGTATTTGCAGGTTGTCAGAAATGAGCGTTAAGGTAATCTGGTGACAGTCTGGAGGGATTTCAAGTAGAAGCATGACTGCGAGCCCTCATGTCTCCAAGTCATCAGATGGACCATGAGATGCTTGCACACTTTTGCAGCACCATCCCTAGAAAGCAGATATGCCTAGAGATATATACTGCTTGACGTTTGAGCTCACAAAGCAGATTCTATAGCCGATGCCTGTTACCTGAAATTTTCCTTAAAAATGTAGCTGTATGTATTTTAATGCTCAAGATTATGTTGATTAAGTTAAAACTCCTTGTTCTCTGGAAGTTTTTTAAAATACATTTTTTACGAATTCTTGTCTCAACTAAAAAAAAAAAAAACAAACCCAACAACAACAAAAAAACTGTGGTGACTGATGGAATGGAAAACTACCAAATTCACTCATGTGAGCCCGACAGCAAACTCCCTGCTCACTGTTTTGAAATCTACTGCCTTTGGATCTTGTCAGAATCTATTCACTGCAGGCCCTTGTCAGAAAAATCACACTATACTGAAACTCCAATTTTAACCAGAAAACTCGAACCTTGGCCTCCTCCCACCTCATTCCCTTTATATCTACTCCACACTGTAAGTGGCAGGTGAGTCCCAGACTCCCCTGGGCCCCACTTCACAGGTTTATCAGAATAAACCTGTGTTACTTTTGAGCATCTGCTCTCCTCTATTTCTTTCATTTGCCTCTTTCCTTACATAATGGTTTCAAAACCAGGGCTAGGAAGATGGAACTCTTACACGCCCTCCCATCCTCTGTCTTCCAAGTCTGCCTTACTCTTCATGTGTCCCTCTTTACTTCCCCTTCATACAACATTTGAGATTCAGAGCATCCTCCAAGTTTGCAAAAACCCAAATGGCAGCCAGTTCCCAACCTGAAATCAACCCCCTCCTGGGGTGAGATTCTTGCAGTTTTATTGCTTCACAAATGGAGCAAGAGATTTCTGATTTCTTTATTTGTGTCCTCAGGAAACCTCATTCTTATCTCTCCCCTCTTTCTTTCTGGCCAGACCTCCAGATCACAGGCCTATTCTCCATTTTGTTCCCACATGCAACACCAGTCATATTGATCATCTCACCAGAGAGGTAAGACTTTGGATCTCTTGCAGAGGTGTCCTGCTAGAGACTCCTTCATTTCTGGACACCAGGGGTCCTCACCTTGGGACCAGAGTTGGGGATGCCCACTTGCTCCCAGGTTATCCACCTCTGCCTGGTAGGGAGGAGTAAATGGAGGACACTTTGCTTTCTCCAGTCACCTCCATCACACCTCTCCATTACTTTATGTCCTGAATTTGGAATTTGGGACCTTTGACACAAAAATACTAACATATCTTGATAACGTCCTATAACAAAATGGCAAATGGCCTGATCTGGGAATAGTGTTTCAAGGTTCCTACCAACAGTGGCTCCTCTGGCCTTCCCTTGACTTTGACCGGGTTTGTCTCTCTCTCTCTCTCTCCACCACCTCTACCTCTGGCAGTTCCAGTAGAGAACATTCATATTGCTGGATATCACATCCACCACCAGCCGTAATCTACTGGGTGAGTGACTCCCTCTGACTCTTCTGGATTCTAGGGTTTCTCTCTACCAGAGTCCTTGGGGATCTTCCTCGATCCATCTTGTCCAGCATAGGCCAGATCCCACCAAAGCTTCCATGAGACATCCCATTGGGATGCCTTCCCAAACATATTCATACCCTGGGTCTCCGAGACACAGTCAAACCTGAAAGACTGGTGTTACAAGCTGGATATTAGCAGTCACTGCCTAAAAAAGGAACATTTGACTTACAAATTCACAGAGATCTTCAAACCTCTTCACTTTTAAAAACTCTCCACTGCAATGGGGAATGGTCAGAGGTTCCCTGTCCAGGCCTCCACTCCAGGCTTGGTACCTCTACTCCAGACCTTCTCTGTGCCCAAACTGCTCAACTTTCTCATTCTTCTTTTCAATGAAAAGCCCCTCAGGGTAGCCCTTGTTTTGGGAACCTGCCCTCTTTGGGAGTTCTCCTTCCTTTCTGTTATTCTGAATCTTGTTACTTTGCTCAGTCTGATCCTCTGTCCATGGATTTCATTCCTCAAATTTACAAAACAGAATCCACCCAACCTTACTTTGTGTTACATTTACATAGATTCACCTGGGATCTTCAGATGGGTGGGTGAAATGGACAATTGCTCTATCACTTTTCTTCGCAGAGTTCTCTACTCCATTTTTACACTCTTTATCAAAAATTCCAGAACCCTGGGCCTGGAGCAGTGGCTCAGTAGTTACAGTGCCTACCTGGCCTGTGCAAGGATGCAGGTTTGAGCCCCAACACCAAGTACACAATGAAGTATTGGAGCAATGAAAGGCACATGACAAAGTAAATAAAATTGATTCCCTCTTTCTCTCTCTCATTTTCCATCTCTCTTAAAAAAAAAAAAATACTGAGTCCCTGTCAGCCACATGGCTGCCAGACTCAAGACTCAGGGGGAAGGCTTTGCTGCAGTGAGACTTATCAATCTCTGTCTGCCTTAGAGAAACACCCTGATTTTCTGGCCAAGGGTAGTCCCTGGTGTGAGTGCAGGGTCTCTAGAGATGACCAAAAGCCAATTGATCCCACACAGAAGCTCCTCTCCACTTTAATCTCCTTTCATGTTTTCTCACCTGAATGGTAGAGAGAAGACCTCAGCAGCTCCTTGCATAACAGTTTCAGATAACTTCTTACTGTGATCTAAGGACTCCTAAGTCAGAGTCCTACCTGTCAGCCTACCAGTGAGTGAGTCGCTCCTTTTCTCTTTCTGTTTTTCTGCCTTGCAGCACCCTCCCCCAGTGTTAGGAGACAGGCAGATGTGAATGGTGGGATCACTAGAGTAAGAGAATAATTCTTTCAAATAGGCCCGCTGTGATGACTCCACATGCTTTCTTTTCCAAAAGGCAATTTACCTGAAAGGGAGCAGGGTATGTCATATTCTTCAACAGTGGACTTGTTATCTGCAGAGGAATGCAGGCCCAAAATAATGTTAATAGGAGAAACCCAAGCTACCCTGAAGGAGAAGACCTTTGACACTAAAACTCAGGGAGATAAGGATAATTCCTCCTAACCAGAGTTCAATTAGAACCAGTCAGCATGGGCCAAATTGACTTAGAGTTGTCATGGCAGTAAGGAATTGAAAGTCTTATGTCGTTTTGCTGTCAGTCAAAAGTTGATGTGGACCTGAGTGGACTGTCTGTAAACTTCTCAGGAATTCCCAGTAAAACTGGATGAGTAGGGGAGGCAATGTCTGAATATCTTTTGTTTAATTCAAGACACACTATTTGAGTCTTTTAAATGTGTTTTTATATAAATTGTTGGTAAATGGTAAAAGGAGCTTAAGATTGCTTTTTTTGGGGATCTTCACTAAAAGCAAGATTGCTAAAAGTTAAAATTCTAACAGGTATAATTCTATATACAAAGAGTACAAAAAGTTTTAGCTGTTTCAATTTAAGTACTGTAAATAGGATAAAATATTTGATGTTATTAAGAAGGATGATTGAAAAAGTCAGACATTTTAATATAATTGGCACAATCAGTTAAAGTTATTTAAGGTTTCTCTTAAGATCAAATAAGTGTTCAAGCTTTTTCTAAAATTTATGTAAAACTTTAAAAATATAAATTTATGTAAGTTTACAGGCAAGGTAACTAATAAGTGCTCTCTTTTATATATTGTATTTGATATAGAAGGAGCCACACTGCCATTTGAAAGCCTGGCTTAAATCTCTTTGCTTTGACTAAGTCTGACCATTAATACTGTTTCCTAAATGTATATTAAAATAGACTTGGGAAATAATACACAAGAATTTTAGAGAATGATATTTTAAGAGTTAAAGATCAGCTTCTGAAATAAAACACATAATATTTGTCACCTGCCTCACCTGAGTTAAGACTCAACCTCTCACCTAATGGTTCTGAAGTAGTCTAGAATTAAGTTTATTTAAAGTAAAGCTCAAAAGATAGACTTTTGTTGTAAACATTACTGTGATCTAAAAATAAACAGGAGATATAAAATTATATTTTTTGACTCACAGCTATTATCCAAACTGAATATATTTCTATTCTTGTTGATTCCATGTTGTATTTTTCTTGTAAAACTTCACAACTGTTGCCTGTTAATGTTTTGCAGAAGTACTACTTCTAACAAAAACCTGAGTTAAGAGATGCCATCACCTACCACACAGATAAGATATAATAGTAACTTCAAGTTACTATTAGTTATTGATCCTAATTAAACAAAGGTGTGACAATAAAACTGAAAACATTAAACAAAATTAAAGTATAACATAGTATTCCCACTTTAAGA
>PVKS010014471.1:28956-48368 GCA_004027875.1 Aplodontia rufa | reverse complement strand
AGTGTGTTAGTGTGCCTATCTCTCCACAGCCCCTCCAGCATCTATTGTTGTTTATTTTCTTCATCTTTGCCATTCTGACTGGTGTAAGGTGATATCTTAATGTGGTTTTCATTTGCATTTCTCTGATTACTAATGATTTAGAGCACTTTCTCATGTATTCATTGGCTTGATCAATGTCCTCTGGTGAGAAGTCTCTGTTATAGCTCTTTCGCCCATTTATCAATTGGGCTGTTGGTGATTTTGTAGCTGACATTTAGATAATTTTGACAACGCCCTCTACTTCGCTCAATAGCTGACCCTTTGCTCTGCGGCTGGGAAACTGAGGGTGAAAATATTTGCTTTTTTGCTTTTGTTTGTGTTATGGTTGTGGATTTCTCCTTTCTCTCTCTCTCTCTCATACACACACACACACACACACACACACACACACACACACAATTTCCAAGCCCTTTGGTTTAAGGATCTTATTGCCTAGGTTATTTCTTCAAGTGTTCAAAGTATCGACCCCCTCACCTGAACCGGTAGATAAGCCTAATTCTCACATCTGCAGCAGCAGGCAAGGTGCAGATGCTTGGAACCACCACCTAATCTGACCATCAGAGTTTTAATTTCTTCCATCGAACAGAAGAAAATGAAGCAGTGAGCTAGCTGCACCCCGTAAGCCACCACCCTCCCTGCTCCCAAGCTGAGACCCAATACCAATTTAGTCTTATCTGTCTAGAAAATCATTATTTGAAGACTTGAAAAGGTCAAGAGAGTTCCAGTTTTCACTTCTTATACTTTCATCTGCAGCACAAAGAGAGGAGGAAGCTGACAAGCATGGGGCTAATTTGGTTCACTCAGGCACCCACAGGGAAAATATTCAGATTGTCTCTACGAGGATCGGATGGAATCCATTATTCATGGCACATTCTGTCCCTCTCTGCTGGTAAAACATCAGTCTTCAAGATAAATAGGCTTAGTGAGGCCCGGTTGGAGGAGAATACAAAATGTAAAAAACCCAACTGGGCCTCTTTTTCATTCAATTATACTTAGAATGTCTCTTGAGCACCTGCTGTATACCAAAAACCGCAAGTCACCCCCTCAAGGGGATTACAGCCTAGGGAGAGTCAGGTAAGTTAAACGGCTGACAGAATTGACTGGGATTTAAAGTAGACTGAGGCAGACAAGACCGTTATGGACATGGAAGGCATGTGCCGATGCAGGGGACTGGATGTGTACACGGACTGATCTGTGAAGCAGCCAGTCATCCAGAAAACCTCCTTCTCAGTTGGTATAGGAGGAAAAGCAGCACACCATTGAGAGATCCATGGCAGGAAATGAACCCTAGGCACATGGCATTGGCAGGGTATTCCAAGAAGTGGCCCCCACCCACCCACAGCATAGGGTTCCATTTTAAAGTTAATACATGCCTAACACCTAGGATTAGTTAAGGGGTACATTTGGGCTGACCTAAGCCCAAAAGTAGGGCTCAATGCGGGCCAGTAAAATCAGAGATGAAAACCGGGAATGTAAAAATTGGACACTTAGGATTAAGCATAAAAGGAAAGACAACGGAGCAGGGATATGCAAAGCCGAGAGGACAGCAAGAAGACAAATACAAAGGAGGAAATAAGCAAGGAAATTAACAAGGCCTGTTGCCCTGCTATGGATAGCTCAAAGTGATAAACAGGCATTAATATCATGGAACCTACAATGAATGACCATAGGGACTAATAAGTTGAGTATCCCTTATCCAAAACACTTGGCACAAGAGTTAGTTCAGATTTCTGATTTTCTTTTAATTCTCTAATATTCACATGTACATAATGAGGTATCTTGGGGATAGGACCTAAATCTAAGCACAAAATTCATTTGTGTTTCATGTATGCCTTATAACAGCCTGAAGCTCATCTTTTACAATAATCTAATGTACCCAGTCTAGTGTACATGAGGTCATGTTGTTGGGGGACACACAAATGTGAACAGTGGGAGCATGAAATTGAGAGAAGAATTCTGTAAAATGGGCCCGCTGTGCAGCTCCCACATGCGTTCTTTTCCAAAGAGAAATTTGCCTGCCTCCCTGCCTGGCCTAAGTGGACAGGCTATGTCACATTCCCCAGAAAGCTACCTGTTATCTGCAGAAGAAATGCAGGACTGGAATCATGTCTATAAGAGAGATCCAAGTTACCCTGAAAGGGGAGAATTTTGTGACTGAGTCCTGGGACTCAGAGAAATAAGGACAATTCTCCCTAGCCAGAAAAATCTGTGGGAATGCATGGTTAGGAATCCAGTTAGAGCCATTCAGCATGGCTAGGGTAACTAGGGTAACCTAGCGTTGCCATGGCAATGAGGCCTCAGGGGTCTCATGTCACCTTGCTGTCAGTCAGGGGTCGGGAGGTGGACCTGGGTGGGACTCTCTGGAAGTTTCTCAGGGATCCCCAGTGGAGCTGGAGTGCAGAAGAATCATGTTGTCCCTCTCCTCTGAGAGGATCCATTCTTTCCCTTGAAAGTGTTCCCCCCCCCCCCGCTTCCCTTCTCCCATCCCCTCAGTAAACTCAATCCTGTTATTCTTAGCAACATGTCTGAAATCTTTCTGAATTGATCACAAGAATTGGGGTTTGGAGGAGATATTCGTGCTGCTTCCATTTCCCTAGAAGGTCTCACCCAGTTCCAGAACAACATGTGCAACTTCCCTCTTGTGGCATTCATTTGGTGGATTTCAGATTGGGGATTTTCATATTATGATGCTCACTTGGCCTGGGAAAGCAGAATTAGAATGCTGTGTACTGAACTGGATGGCAGAGAGTTTTGAAATCTATTCTCTTCTCTTCCTTCTCTATCTGACCCAGAAAAGTTTCATTTTCCCTCCTCTGTTCTTCTGTTCTCCAAGAAAACACTTTCATGGTGGAGAATATCCTTCATCCCTTATCTTAGGAACAGATAGATCCCTTTGTGGGACTGGTTATAGACTCTGAGAATAAAGGTACAGATTAGAGGAAAAGGAAGTCCCCTGCCCCCGCTTTATAGTTGAGGAAACAGAGATCCAGAGAGAAACACCAGATCAGCCAAGCCAGCATGCCTATCCTTGATGGCAAGGGACATCGATTAAAACCCTGAGAGTACACACGGTCAGCAGGATAGTGGAAACAGGCAAAGGAGAGAAGCAGAGAGCTTAAACCTGAACCTTAGGAGAAAGTACAAACTGACAGTAAGAGCAGTGAGATAATGAGGAAGAGAACTAGAACATGATGTGGGGCTGTCTGAATCATGTTTTCTTTTTGCTGTGTCTTTTGATATTCTGACATCTAAAAAACCTTGCTGTCCAGAGACTGCCCCTCCCAGAGCTTGTTATCTCTAGCCAATTCTTAAAGATAAGGAAGGACTCAGCCAGGAATACGTTCTTTGCATATGCAAACTAAACAGACCAAGGTCCTTAGTCCAAAGCACTTCTCCATCTGGCTCATGCATTTCAATTAGCAATATATCTCTGCCTTAACCACCTCAGGACCAGGTACCAGACACTAGGAACAGTCCCTAGGACCCAAAGCCTGCTGAACTGATTCAAATGATTCGATCCTAAACTCTTTGTCCTGACTTTTTTATTTTCTTTTATATTTATTTATTTATTTATTTACCTTTCACAGGTAACCCTGAAAGATATGGCAAGACCCCTTTAATTGAGAAACATATAAGTAACAAAAATTCTTTCAATGGCATTGACCTCTCTGCACCACAACTCAGTCATCTTTGTAAATTAAGACCCAGGCACAGATCATCACCCCAGCTCACATTTAATCTTGAAATGGAAGTGTACTTACAAAGCAATCTCTCTGGTTTGAGATTACAGGTAATCTCTTAGATCTGAGCATCCCAACCAAAATGAAACAGAACAGGCTTTCTATTTCCTGAGACTAATAATGTGTTCCTAATCAGTATACAGACTTTTAAAAAGCAACAGTAATAGAGCATCTAAAAAGATTACACGCAGCCACTTTTTTATAATTAAGTCAAGTTCAAAAGAATCAAAAAAGTAGGAGGTAGGCAGAAGAGTAATTTTCTGTTATTTATTAGACACAATCAATAAACTTCTATGGAATAACTTCAGCTTCAAAGAAATCAAATGTGATAAATGATAGATTCAGGGGAAATGTCTGGTGTCAGAAATACAAAGAAAAATGAAGACATCTAACATAATACCAAAAAACAATAATGCAGTTTGGAAGTGGATGAGAAAGTTCACCCTTAGAAAAAAGGAGTGACCCAGTTTCCTTGAGTCGAAGAATAAAGGCAGACAGTATCTGGCGATACATAGTTATCATGAAGTTACGTGGTGGACCAATAATTACCTCCCCTTCTTGCTTAGAAAAAGAAGTCCTCACATTTTAGTCGGCCATATGGCTACCCAGAGCAGACTGCATTCTCCAGACACAGTTAGACATGTGACTAACTCCTGGGTGAAGCAGGAGTGTATGTGACCTCTCAGGTGTGTCCTCAGAAGGATACGCCTGTTTTCTCCCTTTTTCACATCCTGCTGCCTGGGATGTAAATTTGATAGCTAGATCAGAAGCAGTCTCTGTAGACCGTTAGGACAGAGACCACAACCATTATGCAGGAAGGTATCTATGCCCCTGAGGATGACAGCAGGAGTCAACATAAAGACATGAACCTCCCACTTTGTAAAGTGAGATAAAAATAAATTTTATCCTGATTGAGCTATTGACATCCTAGAGGATGTTTCCCAGAAAACATAAGGGCAAAGGAGGTGGTTATGTGAAAGACCTCTAACCTAAGCCACAAAGACTGTAAGATTACAAACTTGGAGGAAAGAACAAAGAACAGATGAGATGAGGATTTGAATAGAGCAGAATGGATAAATAGGGACATAACAGAAAATCAGTATAAGTGTAAGTAAAAAGATTGTCCTGCAGAAGTGAGGGGAGGTTAAGAAAGGAGGACATAGTTAGACAGTCTTATCTGACTTTTTGTAACAATGCATACCTGAAAATAGATACTGAAAGCAAATATCAGAAATAGAACACAGATAGGAGGGAATTGTGAATGATTAGGGGTTGCCAAGATAGGCAAAATTCACAGAATAGAAAAATAAGAGAACTTTGGATGCTGATAAAAGTATAATGATATAGATAACTATGGATCCCTGAATAGAAGAATCCAAACATAGATAATAAAAAAAAGAGAGAGAATGGGGGAAATCTAAGTTTCCAATTCAGGACAAAGCTAAAATCAGTTTCAAAATAAGCTGATGGAGAAACCAGGGGGTGCTGTTAAGACATGAACTTTTCATAATCAGGCAGACATAAATCTGAGCCCCAGATTGTTCATTTGCTAATTGGATTCCCTTGAGAAAGTCATTTAACTTTCCTGAGCTTCCATTTCTTCACTCATAAAATCAGAATAAAAATAACTACATTGTAAGATTAGCACTGAACTATAGCACAGTGCCTGGTGCATAATAATTTTCACAGCTATTGCAAAGTAAGAGTTTGTGTTTAGGGGGAAAGAAACTCAGAGTTTGACATCTAAGAGGGTGAACAGCAAGGGAGAGTTTATAAAAGGCAAAGAAGGAAGAAATCACTTCATCAGAGTCATATCTGGAAATTGCAACCTCTTCCTCCCCAGTACATAAAACCTACTGTAATTGGTTTTAAAACTGGGTTCCACATAACTTATGACTGTTCAGAAGAGCCCCAAGAGACTCTCTAAGAAAGAGAGATCAGATGGATCTGCCCTTCTCAACCACCTCAAGCTTAGTAGATCTCTTTATTGTTTCTACATATGCTTTCTATTTGGGGATTCTGAATAAATTTAACTCTGAAAAAGTTTTCTAGTCCTAGAATAAGGAGGAGAGGGTGGAAAAGAAAGAAGTAAAGTAGTAATAGAAGTAATTCACAACAATTAAAGCCAAAGCAATGCTCTCCACTTGGGTATACACACACCAGAGAACACCAAAGAAAGTCTAGATGGAGCTTGCTCTTAGGATCCCAGCAAGAAACAGATAACAGGGGCTGGAGTGGTTGCTTAGTGGTTAGAGCACTTGCCTGGCATGTGCAAGGATGTGAGTTCAAACCCCAGCACCCACATGCACAAATGGGTATCAGAGAAACCAGAAACAGATGAAAAATAAATAAAATATGATTCTTTCTTTCTCTCACTCTCTCCCAATCTTAGAAAGAAAGAAAGAAGAAAGAGAAAGAAAGAAAGAAAGAAAGAACATGCTCATAAGAGGTGACTGAGGACAATTTTCAGTGGTGTGAACAGAATTAAGAGAAAGATGAGACAGAAAAGTGGCTCGAGTCTAGGGTCTTTGCCATTCCTACACATAAAGACACAGTTAGAAAGAACAATAGATTGCGAACAGGATTCCTGGCCACCAAGGAATGAAAACAGTCCCTGCTAGTCCATTGCTAGTCAGCCTCCAGTTGCTGTGGCAAAGTAGCTGATAAAATCAATTTAAAGGAAGAAGGTTAATTGTGGCTCCCAGTTTCAGAGGCTTCAGTCCATGGCCAGTAAGCTCCATTCCTATGGCCTGGCAGAGAGAGAGCAGTGGACCAAAGCTGCTCACTTAATGGCAGCGAGGAAGCAGAGAGAAAGAGAATGGGGCAGGACACAAGATATAGTCCCCGAGGGCATGCCCCCAAGGATCTACTCCCGTCAATAAGGTCCCATTCTCTACATTTTCTACCATGATCCAACAGTCCATTCAGCTATGAGTCCACCAATGGATTAATCCATTGATGAGATCAGCGCCTTCCTGATCCAATCATTTCTCAAAAACCCCACCTCTGAAAGGTGCTGTGTTGGGGACAGAGATTTCAACATATGAGCCTTTGTGAAATATTTCACATCCAAACTGGATCACCCTGGCCTCTCTTCTCATCCTCTTATCTCCTGCTGATGTTGCCTGCAGATCAAATCCAACAGAAACCATACACTGAGAGAGCCCAGTTGAGATAGTCCATAGAGAAAGTCTTCTGGGACATGCAATTGGAAAGAGTAGGAAAAAAATATGGAAAAGCAAATGGGAATATCTGGTATAGTGAATTTTCATTCCCTCTTCCAGAATGCACTCTCCTTCATTCCCCATGAAGAATTCTCCATATCTGATGGCCGAACAGGTAAATAGAAACAAGGACACTTAATTCATGTTCTGAATTCCCAAATACCCTTTTGCTGTGTGAAAAATTATTCCCCCTCTAAACTTAGTGGCTTAAAACAGCATCAGGTTTAACATAACATTATAACTAATTTTACAATTACATTTGTCATCTCAGAGTTTCTGTGGGTCAGGAATTTGGGAGCAGCTTATCCAGGGAGCTCTGGCTCGGTCTCATGCGGTTGGCAGTTGTCAGCAGAGCTGTGATCATCTGATGGTGAATCCACTCCCAGAGCAGATCATTCATGTGGCTATTGGCAGGAGACACCGTTCCTTGTTATATGAACTCCTCTCCACAGAACTGCTTGACTATGCTCATGACACATGTCAGCTGGCATGCCCCAGAGTGAACAATCCGTGAGAAACAAGAGTGAGCGAGAAAAGCTGCAGCACCTTTTATGACCTCATCTCTGAAATCAGACACTGGCACTGTCATTGCTGCCTCATTCTAGTTATCCAATCAAGCCCACACTTGGAGGGGGAATGAGAAGACAGAGTTCCAGCACCATCTCACGAAGGCAGAAAGATGAAAAAAAAATCTATAAACATAAGTTTAAAAAATCACACCCATATCTACCTGTATCCACCAGCTTGAACGCACTACGTCCTGCAGATCCAACCAGGGATCACACTGGACATGACACTCAGTACTGAGTGACAAGAAAAAACAATTTAACGGTGGGAAGTACCCTAGTATTCGCCCAATAAAACTCCACAAACAGAAAGGAATCCAAGTGCTGCAAGAAAAAACTAAAAGGCCAATTACCTATCTGTGCTCTCTAACTGAAAAAAATTGAAAATTAATTGTAATAAAGGGTGAATTTGATTTCTGCTGCTCCTCCTTCTTAAAATGCAACACTAGCAGGCAGGGTGG
The DNA here is from genome assembly GCA_004027875.1 of Aplodontia rufa. Taxonomy (NCBI): domain Eukaryota; kingdom Metazoa; phylum Chordata; class Mammalia; order Rodentia; family Aplodontiidae; genus Aplodontia; species Aplodontia rufa. The sequence goes on along the minus strand of PVKS010014471.1, from coordinate 40,338 downwards.
TGCACACCTGCAATCCCAGAAACTTGGGAGTCTGAGGCAGGAAGATGGCAAGTTCAAGGCCAGGCTGGGCATCTTAGCAAGACCCTGATTCCAAATAGAAAATTCAGAAAAGGGCTGGCGATGTAGCTCAGTGGTCAATTGCCTGTGCTGTCAATCCCCAATACAAAACACCACCACCACCAGGAGAACCAAGCAGTGAAGCACGACAGGTTGAAAGTGAGTCTGCTGAGAAATTCAGCTAACTTTTAAATTGGAGCCAACACAGTACAAAAAATTGTGAAGCTCTGGGGTAATATTTATTTGCTCATTTGTACAATTATTTATTACGAAAAGGATGATGGAGCAGAAGATTTGTATGTCAGAAGGAAAAAATAATGTTTTGGAAGTAAAATGTCTGAACTTCTTGTGCAGTAAGATTATTTAGAGTAATTGATAAAGACCAAAGCTTAAAACATTTCCAAACACAAACATATTTGGTATTTGTTTTTAAATCTCACATTATTTGCAGCTAGAACTGAAATGTTGATAACATTCTCAAGCACTAAGAAATTGATTCTCACACATTTACTTACAGTTTCTGGTGGTTTATGAGCTTTTGGTAAATACAGTGTCTGCCTTTTTCTCGACTTTTACACATTCTTTTTCCAGACTAAAATAAAGATAATCACAGACTTCATTCTTCCTTTGTGACAGATGTACAAAACAGAAGTCGCACAGCATAATGATTCAATCTATACATTTGTCAGCATCCATGCATTCCTTCCATATGTGTCTGGATGGCTGAAGGTGATACAGAAGCAGTTCTGATCACACTTAGGTGGAATCCCAATTTTATTGCAATGTGATCACAACTGAGTGAGCTTCAAAGGTCACATCATTGCCTTCACATCCTACCTAGGACAATAACCCATGACCATCACTCCCCCATAGGTCATTGCAAAAAAATAAAAATAAATAAATAAATAAAAGAAAAAAAAAAGACTTCTGACCTCTTTTAATAAACCTTGTTTTGTTTTGTTTTGTTTTAGCAAATGTTTATAGCAGCTCAATTTACTATAGCTAGACTATGGAACCAACCCAGATGCCCCTCACTCAATGAGTGGATACAAAAGCTTTGGTACGTATATACAATGGAATACTACTCGGCCATTAGAGAAGACGATATTATGACTTTTGAAATCAAATGGATGGAGATGGAAGGAATTATGCTAAGTGAAGTATCCCAATCTCAGAGACTCAAGGGCCGAATGGTTTCTCTCATCTGTGGAAGCTAGAATACATGGGGAAGCAGTAGGTTAAATGACTAACCTAACAATAACTTCAAATTGTATGATTCTCAGCGTAATAGGGGGATGGCTCCCTAGGATACTTGGAGGCGTGGGGAGGGGAAAAAGGTGGGGGAGGGTATTTGAAGAACCCCTAGGATACTGGAGAATGGGAATATAGGGGAACCATCTCAGAAGCAGATGTCATTCCTCCACGAGATACCCATTTAATGCATGAGTTCTTCTGGGGGAAACTGCAACAGGTGAAACCCAAGGTGGTCATCCATGTTTTGGCATTACCCCTGGATAACAAAGTATGTATACATTGGTCATTGATGGTTTGAAAATGTTTCCCTCTCATTTGTATCGCTATATACTCTTAATAAAAAAGAAAAGAAAAGAAAAAGGGACAGTGAGAGAGAGAAAGTCAACTTTAGTTTTTCATGTGGCTTTGGTTGCTCTGACACATGTACATGGTGCTGGGGTTTGAACCCGCAGACTCGCGCATGCAAAGCAAGCATCATAACTCTGAGCCTCTGCTCCAGCCCTAAACCTTGTGTTTTAACCATTTTCAGAATATTATTATTTTTAACATCTCTTTCCCCGTTTCCTGGAATGCTCGCGCTTGACTTTTTAGCTTCAGTAAGTGCTTTGGAAATGTGAGACAGCATGCCCTAATTTGCCTTTGTGATCCGTTTAGATTTCTGCATTTCAGATTTCACTGAATAAAGCCACTTATAGTTTGAAACAACCAGCTCACACGCCAAGGGCATCCAGAAGCTGGTGGACAGTTCTCAGACACCAACTCAGAAGCTGTAAGTACTAACTTCCTCCTTCATCACAACTGGCTTCTGATGACAGGAGAGTCATTCTGCGCCTCTGTGGTGCCTTGTCTCTCATTGTCAGAAAGAAATGGAGAGGCCAATCTTTCATTTCCCCTTGACAGATGTCTAAGCAAAGAGAGTGTAAAATAAACCTAAAACCAAGAAATGCTGCAATCATTTATAATAATTTATATAATTATGTCTGCACACATCCTTCCCCCCATCTGCCCCCATTTCAGTGTGTCTTCAACAGCCCATGCCTGGATCTCATTTTGGAAGAATGATCTTGTTCTACTAGAGAGTCAATTCTTAGAAGTTTACATATCATCTCCACCATGGAAGCAACTAGTAACCAATAGTATTCCAGTGAGGGATCATGAGAACCAACTTCCTCACCTCCAGATGGGAAATCACTGAAATATAATTCACTTCTCAGCATTCCCTGCAAGATTACTATGCTGAAGACTTACTATGAGAACACACTCTGGCTTGGCTTCCTCACCTATCCTGCTTAATTTAATCCCTTGCTGGTATCCTCTGGAAGCCCTTCTTTAATAAAACACTAGCACAAAAATCTTCATCTCTAAGTTTATTTCTAGGGAGCCTGATTTAGGTCAGATCCACTCTCAAAACACTCTCAAAGGAGTTATGTTCACAGGGTGCAGTGCCACACACCTGTAATCCTAGGGACTGGGGAGCTGAGGCAGGAGAATCTCAAGTTCAAGGGCAGCCTCAGCAACTTAGCAAGGCCCTAAGCAGTTTATCAAGACTCTATTTCAAAATGAAAAATAAAAAGAGCTGAGGATTTAGCTCAGTAGTAAAGTGCCAAAAAGAAAGGAAGTATCCTCCCCAAAAAATAAAAAAGAAGCAGTTTCGTCCAGTAAGGTCCATCAGGTTTTTAAATGAAGACATCTAAAAGAGAGTGGTAGGAAAAATAATTTAATAACTGCTGCATCACCAAGCATCTTCTGAAGACCTCTCATGCTTCACCCCTCACCACTGGCACTGATTTACAGATGTTTGAATTCACAGAAGAACAAGCATTTGATGTTTGTACCCATCAAAAGGGTGAGGTTATGCTAGTGACAAAGGACCTCTAATGTCAATGGTTTGCAACCAAAAAAGGTTTATTTCTGTGAGGCCATCTCCAGGTATCTCTAGAATCACCCAGATCTCTTCCTTCTTGCTTACAGTTCTCAATAATAAATGAAAATATTCAGGGAATACAACCTCCTGAGAGAGTGGGGAACTGGCCAGAAGAGCCTGTTCAGCTCCTCTTAGCATTCTGATGACCTTTGGCAATTTAGGCCAGTAATTCCTGATGGAAAACCCAGATGGAGATGGGTTTAGTGTTCCTCAGCAGCACTGCAAGTGGGGCACCAGCAGATGAGATCCATCTACTCTGGGAAGCTTTCCCAAGCTTTGGGCAACTGGCCCACCCTGAATCATAGGCCACCACTCTCTTGCTGTCTACGTATAAGTCACAAATCTGCTTCCCATAAACTTCTTGTATGTGCCGGCATTCTGTCTCAACAGACTCAGACAAGCTAGTAACCAGTACACAGAGAACCTGCTTCACAATTTCTCCCTCATGCTTCACAGATCATAGTGACTGGTTATGAAGCCCTGTTGTTGAGGTCACTCACAGACCCAGGCTGAGAAAGCATCCATCATGGCATTTATGTCCACATTCACTGCCTTATGCGTAAGAGAATCTGGTGAAAAGTACACCAGTCCTCAAAGCTTCCGCCTGGAAGTGACACATAGCACTTCTGCTTATATTTCATTGACTAAGGCAAGGAAATGGATATGAGTTAAGAAATCAATTGAAAGTGAATTCTCCTATGTACCTGGAAGCAGGAAAGCCCAAGTGTATGTGAATATGTCTCATGACTGCCACAGCAGTCTCCTAAAATCAACCAATATGACCCTAAGAAATTAGTTCTTGATTACTTCTAAAAGCAAGCAACACATATTTAATGACTTCGAGCTACCAGAGTGTCTTTGAAATTTATTCATTTAACAAGCATCTATTAATAGCTTTTCTAAACAAGACACTATGCTGCAACCTGGGAAGCAATATAGCATCAGGATACTGAGAACCTGCTCTGAAATTAGAGGATATAGGTTCAAATCCCAGATCCACCACTTGCCAGCAGTACAAACTCATGTAAATCATCATTTTGACTTAGTTTTCCTGCCTAAAGAAATGGAAACAATAATATAATATACCTTATAGAATTGAAACAAGAATTCCAAGCATTCAAAGTATAATAAATACCGATACTTAATAAATATTAGCCATTATATCCATTGCTATGCCAAACATACATAATACCTACCCTTGAGGAGATTATTGCACATACTGAATTATGGCTTTTCAATTCATCCAACTCAGTTTGAAAAAAACTTCTTGAGGATCTACTATGTGCTGGATGTTGGACTGGACATTGTCATACAAGAATAGATTTCAAAGAGTCACTGCCTTCAGAGAGTGAATAATTTGGTGGAAGAGACAAAAACATAAAGAGAGGACTTCAATATTCCTTGAGTGATAAGATGGAGCCTACAGAAATGCAAAAAAAAAAAAGGAATATTTAACTCAATCCAAGGGTAAACAGGTAGTTTCATAAAGGTGACCATTTTTCCTAAGTTACATTTTAAATGTGCAAAGTCCAATAAAGAAGAGAATCTACAGAATGGAGGAAAATCTTTACCAGTTCCTCTTCCAAAAGAGGATTAATATCCAGAATATATAGAGAACCAAAAAACTTAGCACCAAAAATGACAATAATTGGACAAATAAACTAAGCAAACACTTCTCGAAAGAAGAAACACAATGGCCAACGAATACATTTAAAAAATGTTAACATCTGCAGCTATCGGGAAAATGTGCATCAAAACTATTCTGGGATTTCATCTCACTCCAGTTATAATCATCAAGAATACAAATAAATAAATGTTGATGAGGATATGGGGAAAAAGGAACACTTATACACTGTTGGTGGGATTCTAAATCAGTATAATCATTATGGAAATTTGTATTTAGGTTCCTCAAAAGACTAGGAAATGAATCACCATTTAATCCAGTTTTACCACTCCCCAGGATTTATCATAAAGAATTAAAGTCAGCATGCTATAGCAACACATGAATACCTATGTTTTTAGCAGAACAATTCACAATCACCATAGCCAACTTGTGGAAACAGCCTAGGTGTCTGTGAATCAATGAATGTATAAAGAAAATGTGGTATATACATACAATGGAGTTTTACTCAGCCAAGAACAATAATACAGCATTTTCAGGAAAAGGCATGGAACTTGAGAGCATTATGTTAAGTAAAATAAGCCAGATTCAGAAATTCAAGGGTCATATGTTTTCACTTGCATGTGGACAGGGAAGGTTGCATGAAAGTAGAAGGGTGACCACTAGAGTAGAGGAACAGGCTCAGGGAGATGGAGCAGGAGAGGAGAAGTAGAGGTACTGGGGAATGAAATGGACCAAATTATGTTATGTGTATGTATGAACATGTCATGATGAGTCCTACCATTATGTGTGATCATAAAGCACCAATGAAAAGATTTCTAAATTAAATGAAATAAATGTGTGAAATCAACTATGTTTTATCTTGGGTTTAGTAGAGAAAGCATTTAAGTTCTTAAAGTCCCAGAGGCCTCACTGCCACTGTGGGTGTGATGTTTGAGCTGTGTCCTCTGATGGCAAGAGCAAGTCCCTCCATCCTGCTGTCCCAGCACTCTGCTCCCTATTGACCAGCAGTCTCTAAATGTGCTAGTCAGCAGAACCTGCCCATCAAAAACCAAGACTGACAGGCGAAGGGCAAACCACCACCTGAAGGCAGCTTCTCATGCTCTGATGAAATATTTGATTCTCTTCACATTGCAAACTGTGACAGACAAGATGTCTCCAAGCAGCAATGGCTTTGGTGTCACGAAAGATCTTCAAGAAACCTTGCCTGGATCTATGGCACTGCTTTAGCCAGGCAGAGGGAAAGAGGGAGAATTGCTTAGAATTCTTTCCCATGATTCATCTAATCTCAGGAGCATGAAAACTCTGACTCCTGCTAAAATGAATCTGGGCACTTTTAAGTTCTGCATTTCTTATCCCTTAACCCAGAAAGACTAACTTAAGTTTTCCCAATGCCTACAATCAGACACAAAGACTGGAAGATCAAGAGACCAGACACCACAGCCCACTTTTCATATTGAAAAGAGAATTCACATACAACCAAAGCATGAAGTCAGAGGGCCCTGTTTTTATTTACAATCTACTTGAAAGAGATGGTTTCCATGGCAGCAGATGATGTGAGGATTTTTTTCAGAGTAGGTATTGAATTGGCAAAGGCTCACTCACCCCATTAAAGGCCTTTCTCCTTCTTTGATAGTTTGCCAAAAACAGTGAATTTTGCTTACTCTACCGTGTTTGAAAGGATCTTCGATTTCCCTTTCTTCACAACAACTATGTTTCTTCCCAAATCATGTGTCTATGGATTTGCAGACACCCATACAGAAAGGAAGGGACAACAGTTAATTAATTCCATTAGCTGAAGAAACAGTGGGCATGTGAGAGAGAGAGAGAGAGAGAGAGAGAGAGAGGCAGAAAACTGCCAGTATCAATGAAAAGTACACAGTTGAAGAATTCTAGTCAGGAGATCTGCTGATATGCTGATAAAATAAGCACATAATGTAATTTTTAATTATCCCTGCAATCAAAGGAGGAAACTTTTTTTAAAATTTATTTTTATTAGTGCATTATAGTTTTACATAATGTTGGGATTAGTTGTCACATATACCTAAATGCACACAATTCAGCAATACAATTTGTTCAATATCCACCCATCCCTCTACCTCCCTCTTCCGTCCCCTGCTCCCTTGCCTTTCTTCTGAGTCCTATATTGTTCTTAAAAACCCAAATACAGTGACATAATTCTTATACCTATGAAGAATATTTTATATATATATTTATAAATGTCACTGTATATACAGTGACATTTATGACTCCTTGGAATGTACCTTGCTTTATCTTAGTTCTAACATTTCTCCTTCTCCTCCCTTCCTATTTTCCCATGTTATTCTTCAAAATATTTGACAATGGGACTAAACATTTACGTTTTTGTACAGGTATGCAGCATAGCTTCTTCAAACATCTTATGAAATATATTGCAACTGTATCACATAAATATTAACATTTTGCATTTTTGTTCCATGGACCTAATACATGAGTTTGTCTACTTTCCTCCTGAGCCTGGGTTTAAGTCCAGCCTTAAAGGAGGAAACTTTAACCTACATTTTCCTTCCATGTGATTGTACCCCGGGACTCAGCATCCCTCAGAGGCTACAAAAGCTAGCTTCTTCCTTTTACATGTTAGGAGCCAGCCAGTTCCAGCACACAGGTATAGCAATAGTCATCAAGGACTATTCCTGGGTGAGGAATGCCATCCTAGGTTTATTGCAGCGTGACTGGCATCACCTCTTCTAAAATCAGCTTTAAAAGGGTAGGAGAAGATGCAGACACGAAGAAAAGAACAACCCCAGAAAAATTAATGTGATGGCAAAAGAATGCAGAGGAGACTGATTTTTTTCATTGCCAGCCCTAGTTTCTCTCCCAAGCCAAACCCACATGTCACACAGCCTAGTGGACATCTCCATTCGGATTTATCTCGGAAAACTTAAGTTCAATGCCAGACTGGACCCTTCAGCCTTCATGCAGCACCCACTTCTCCTCCTGTGCATTCTTAAGAAACATACTACCATCCACACACCCAGCAAGTCAGAAAGGAGAAAGTCTTTCCAGACTCCCACCTCATCACCAAATCTTACACTCTGTCCTCGCTAACAGGTCACAATCTCCATCCCCACTATCCCTGCCTTGCTCCATTTCCACCCTTGCAGGGCACTTTTTCTACGTAAAGATGCAGATACATTTCAAACCTGTGTTAACAGAACATCTTCAGTGGTGCCCCACAGCTTTTGGGATTGTTTTAACCTTGGCTGAGCAATGAAGACCTGTGGTAGCCTGGCTGCTGTCTCCTGCCTCACTTCTCAGGCACTCCCTCTGACCCTCTCCGCACACACGCCTTCCTCCCACAGTAGCAGCTCTGCTGTTTGGAGCCCATGCATTCCTAGGAGCCAGCCTCACTGCTGGTGCATGACCAGTCTGGGCTCCCCTGTGGTGGGTGGGGGCACTGTCCCATCATTAAGCATGTTTACATGGCAGTGACTGAGAGAGCTGAAAAGAGGAGTCGTGGGGCCTCTGAGACCACAAAAACTACGAACAATGACCATGCACACGTGGCTTTGTTTGGCTGCTGCTCCTCTGGCACCTGTTGTATTTCATTTTATAATAGTGAATTGAATTGGGTGAGGAGCCATCAAATATCCTTGCTAGCAAAACAGCCATGTGTCTAATGTTTATGGAGCACCTATGTGCTAGAAACTCAGTTTGAATCTCATTTCAGCCTCACAACAACTCCATGGGTCTATGTTATCATTTCCTATTTCTTGGATGGGAAAAGAGCACTAAAATATGAGAAGGGAATAATATGCTTTTACTCCCTAGGGACAGGTTCAATATGCCCCAGTGAGATGAATTAAACTCTAGAACAAATCTTCCCACCTTCTCTTTCTTCGAATTCTAAAAGTTACCAAAAATTGCCTTCTGGCAGGTGCTTGCACACACCTACCACACACACATACACACACACTGCTTCTTTGCAGCCTTATTTGAGCAGAAAAATATTAGCAAAAACCTAGATATAGGCCAAACAAGAATTATTAAATAGCCATTAAAAAGAAAAAATACAGTGAAATGTAAAAACATATTGAAGATATATTTTTAAGCTATAGAAAATAAAGGCAAAGTTTCAGTAGAATAAATACATTGTAATTATTATGGGTTGGGTCTTAAGGGTTCCTCAAAACCTGACATGTTAAAGGCATGGTCCCCGGCTGATGATGCTATTGGGAAGCAGAACTTTTAGGAGGTGGTGCCTAGCGGAAGGAAGTTAGGTTATGGAAGGTGTGTTCTTGAAGGGGATACTGGAACCTTGGCCCACCCCTTCTCTCTCTCTCTCGCTCTCTCTCTCTCTCTCCCTTTGCTTCCTGGTCACCATGAGCTTAGCAGCTTTGCCCCACCACACATTCTCCACCAAGATGTACTCCTTCACCACAATCCCAGAAACTTTGGAATAAGTGACCATGGACTGAAACCTTAAAACTGTGAGCCAAAATAAATCTTTTCCCTTTATAAGTTGATTATCTCAGGCATTTTGTCACAACAACAGAGAGGTAGCTAACATAGTATTCTATCTTTGAGTAAAAAAGAGGGAGAAAGATGAAAATATCTGTTGGTATTTGCTTGCACACACATATAAACTAATAACTTGCCTACTTGCAGAATATAGATGAGAGCTGGGTGCTTGGTGGACAGGAGTAATGGGGACTTATGCTATGTTTTTGAGTATTTTAAAGAATATAAATGTATTATCTATTTAAAAATAAAATTTGAAAAATATTCTCATTTGTACACCCCTTTATACTTTAAAGAGCTATTTTACATGTGTCATTTCATTAAATTTTCATAATTCTACATTATGTAGAAATTGTATTATTTCCATTTTGTAGGGAAGGAAACTATATTTGGGGGTTATTATGTGATTTGGAATGAGGTTGTTATGGTCTGATTGTATCCACTCCAAATAATATTAAGAAGTGGGACCTTAGGAGGTGATTAAATCATGGGAGGGAAACTCTCATGCATAGGATGAGTGCCCTTATAAAAGAGGCCCAAGAAAGACCCTCACCATTTCATAATGTGAGGACACAGTAAGAAGCCACCATCATATGAACCAGAACACCAAATGTCCCAAACCAGACATCAAATCTTGATCTTGGACTTCCCAGCTTCTAGAAGTATGAACAAAAAATGTCTGTAGTTTTGAAGCCACTCAGTCTATGGTGTTTGCCATAGCAGTCCAAACAAACTAAGATGCAATTGCATGTACCAGGAATGAAGACAAACACAGCTGGCTGGGTGTTGGGTCTTCCCGGGAGTTCCTTTATCCTCATAGCACTGGGCAATGATATGGTGGACCCAAAGCACAAGAGCAATTTAGTATATTTCATTTTGTGAAAGAATATATCATTCTTTTTTATAAAGACTCTCCTTTTCCTACATTCTTACCTTGTGAAGGATATCAGAAGAATTGAACCTTGATTTTGAAAAGTTGCCCTGCATTTCAACATAAATACTTCTAAGAGGCATATACAAGCATATTGTGTACAGCACTTTGGTTCCAAGCACCAAAGACGAACTCTGGTAACTAATTCTAGGTAAGTTAAGTGAAACCAGCTTAATAATTCATAGGATTCAATCAAGAAAAAGTTTCTTTATTTTTTCGCTGCTACCTAGAAACATCCTCTACCATGGCTCCTTTCCCTACCTCTGGCAACAGCTGGGGCAGACAATACAGATTTTCTATCTTTCTCAGGCATTAATGAACAGTATCATTTTAAGACACAAACAGTATAGTCCTATTTGGTATCATCAAGCCTTTATTCTCTCATCTCTTTTTGAGCTTCTGTCCTTACGTATCACTCAGCCCAAACCCTCAAATGTGCAGACAGTAGTGGGGGTACAGTGGGGTAGATGTGCTCTGTTCTTCCAGCTTCCTCCATCATCCTTCTGCATGTTTCCTCCAGGTCAGCACAGTGAAGAAGGGCAGAAGATGAAGGAGGTCTGTGTGGCAGATTCCCAAATGCGGTTTCTGTAGGGAGTTGGGGGCTTTGAGGGTCCTCTTATGATCTCCTACAGGTATCTCCGTACAGGCACAAATAATTTGAGCAGAAAAATACTACCCTCTCACCTGAACAAGCAGCCGTTCCAACCAGACTCCCTGTAGTTCCTGATTTTTGCTAGAGAATCCTGGCCCAAGCAGACAGCCCTCTAAAGTAGGGTCACTCAGAGTGACTTTAGCCTAGTTTCTCTCCACAATGTCTGAATGACCCATTGAAACCACGATTTGCTGTTCCATACAGCCTTTGCTTTTATGCTGATGTCAAGAAAGAAGCAATATCGGTGTTCATAGCAGCACAATTTACTATTGCTAGGCTATGGAAACAACCCCGGTGTCCCTCACTGGAAGAATGGATCCAAAAACTGTGGTACATTTATACCATGGAATATTACACAGCAATTAGAAACAATGATATTGCAGCCTTCGAGGGTAAATGGATGGTTATGGAAGAGATCATGATGAGTAAAATCAGCTTAACCC